>CM046659.1:42475301-42560301 GCA_025594165.1 Tamias sibiricus | reverse complement strand
CATTTGAACTTTGGTTTTTGGGGATTGGCTTATTTCACTTAACATGATAGTCTCTATTTCCATTAACTTACCAGCAAAAGTCATAAAGTCATTCTTTTCTACGGCTGTGTAATATTCTATTCATGGTTGAAGGGCACTTTGATTATTTTTTGTGAATTGAGCTTCTATAAATATTGATGTGACTCTGTCATGGTTGTATGCTGATTTTAACTTCTTTGGGTTTATACGGAGGAGTAGGTGGAGTAGGTGATTCCATTTCAAGTTTTTTGATGAATCTCTATACTGTTTTCTAGAGTGGTTGCACCAATTTGCAGTCTCACCAGCAATGTATGAGTGTACTCTCTCCCTGACATCCTCACCAACAATTATTGTTCCTTGATAATTGCCATCCTGACTGGAATGTGGTGAAATCTCAGTGTAGTGTTTTTAAAAATTTTATTTATTCTCTTTAGTTATACATGATAGTAGAATGTTTTGACATACATACATACATGAAGTTTAACTTTCCACCCTTGGGGTTGTACATGATTTGGAGTTATACTTGCCACGTATTCATATATAAACATAGGAAAGTAATGTCTGATTCATATTTTCTTTCTTATTCCTATCCACTTTTCCCTTCATTCCCTTTGTCTAATCCAAAGTTCTTCTATTCTTCCCTGCCTACCCCTGCTTATTGTGTGTTATTATCCACATATCAGAGAGAACATTTGAACTTTGTTTTATGGGGATTGGCTTATTTCACTTAGCATGATAGTCTCTTGTTCCATCTATTTACCTGCAAATGCCATAATTTCATTTTTCTTTATGGCTGAGTAATAGTCCATTGTATATATATACACCACATTTTCTTTATCCATTCATCTGTTAAAGGGCACCTAGGTTGGCTACATAGTTTAGCTATTGTGAATTGAGCTGCTGTAATCATTGATGTGGCCATGTCACTGTAGTATGTTGATTTTAAGTCCTTTGGTTGTATCATGAGGAGTGGGATAACTGGGTCAAATGGTGGTTCCATTCCAAGTTTTCTGAGGAATCTCTATACTGCTTTCCAGAGTGATTGCACACATTTGCAGTTCCACTAGCAATGTAGGAGTGTACCCTTTCCCCCAAATCCGTTACCAACATTTGTTTTTACTTGTATTCTTGATAATTGCCATTCTGACTGGAGTGTGATGAAATCTCAGTGTAGTTTTGATTTGCATTTCTCTAATTGCTAGTGATGTTGAACATTTTTTCATATATTTGCCGACCATTTGTATTTCTTTAGAGAAGTGTATATTTTGATCCTTTGCCTATTTATTGACTGGATTATTTATTTATTTATTTATTTTTGGTGTTAAGTTTTTTGAGTTCTTTATGTATCCTGGAGATAAACGCTGTATCTAAGGTGGAGGTGGCAAAGATATTTTCCTATTCTGTAGATTCTCTTTTCATGTTCTTTGTTGTTTTCCTTGCCGTAAAGAAGATTTTTTGTTTGATACTGTCCCAAGTATTGATTCCTTATTTTACTTCTTGCTCTTTTAAGAGTCTTATTGAGGAAGTTAGTTCCTAAGCTGATATGATGAAGAGTTGAGCCTACACTTTATTCTAGTAGGCACAGGGTGTCTCGTCTAATGCCTAGGTCTTTGATCCACTTTGAGTAGAATTTTGTGCAGGGTAAGAGATAGGCATTACATTTTATTCTGCTACCTATGGATTTCCAGTTTTCCTAGCACCATTTGTTGAACTAACTATCTTTTCTCCAATGTATGTTTATGGTGCCTTTGTCTAGTGGAAAATAATTGAATTTATGTGGGTTTTTCTCTGTGTCTTCTGTTTCATTGGTCTTCATATCTGTTTTTGTAACAGTACCAGGCTGTTTTTTGTTAATATAGCTTTGTAGTATAATATAAAGTCTGTCTTGAGATGCCTTCTGCTTCATCTTTTTAAGGATTGCTTTGGCTATCCTGGGCTTCTCTTATTTTTCTAAATGAATTTCATGACTTTCTATTTGCATGAAGAACAGGAATTGCAATAAATAAATCTATATGGCTGAAGGAGCCCCAATTAGGAAGGGCTATTGCGGTCAGCTGGAAGCCATAAGTTCCACCTGATAATAAGTATGTATGTGACGCACCTGTAAATGCACGTGAGGCACCTGCAAAGCTAAAGGTATATAACTGGGTGAAAGCGGTCGGAGTCAGGAGAAGAATGAATTCATTCAGCCAGTCATGCAGTCACTCGGTCGGAAGAAGAGTTCGGGTCGGAGAAGAAGAAAAGAATCAGAGTGGCCAGAACGTAGGCAGAGCGGTTACAGAAGAGAAACCAGATAGAAGAAGTAATTCCTGGTCAGAGTCAGGCAGAGGCTCCCGAGGAAGAAAGAAGAAAGAAGAAAGAAGCTCTAAAAGCTAAGCTCTCTCTCTCTCTCTAAAGAAGAAATCTCTCTCTTTCAAGCTCTCTCTCTTTCTAAGCTCTAAGAAGAAAAGCTCTATCTTTCTTTCTCTCTAAGCTAAGAAGAACAGAAGAAAGAAGAAAGCTCTCTCTAATCTTTCTCTCTAAGCTCTTTCTAAGAAGAAGAAAAATCTTTCTCTCTCTCTCTAAGCTCTCTCTAAGAAGGTAGAAGTAAAAGTAGTAATAGCTTTACTCTGCCTCTGAGTTTTCCTCCCGCGGCGCCGTGGCTGGCCATGGCAGGCAGCTTACATATGGCACTTTTGGTAGTATGGCTATTTTGACGATATAGATTCTGTCTATCTAAGAATATGGCAGATCTTTCCATCTTCTAAGGTCTTCTTCAGTTTCATTCTGTAATTTTCACTGTAGAGATCTTTCACCTCTGTTGTTAAATGGGTTCCCTTTTTTTCTTTTTTGAGGCTATTGTGATAGTTTTCCTAATTTCTTTTTCAGGCGCTTCATCATACTGTATAGGAACACAATTGGTTAATGGGTGTTAATTTTATATTCTGCTACTTTGCCAAATTTGTTTATGAGTTCTAGAAGTTTTCTGGTAGTTTTTTTGGGGGGTCTTCTAAATATAGGATCATGTCATCAGGAAATAGGGATAGTTTGAGCTATTCTTTCCCTATTCATATCTCTTTAATTTCTTTCTTTTGCCTAAGTGCTCTGGCTAGAGTTTCAAAGAATATGTTCAATAGAAGTGGTAAAAGAGAAGACATCCCTGTCTTGTTCTAGTTTTTATAGGGAATGCTCTTACTTTTCTCAATTTAAAATAATGTTGGCCTTGAGTTTTATGCTTATAGCTGTTACAATACTGATATGTTCCTACTATACCTAGTATTTCCAGTGTTTTTACACTGCTTTTTCTGCATGTATTGAGATAATCATGTCATTCTTGTCTTTAAGTCTATTAATTTGGTGAATTATGTTGATTGTATTCTGTATGTTGAACCAACCTTGTATCACGGTGAAACCCACTTGATCATGTTGCACTATCTTTTTAATGTGTTTTTGTATGTGATTTGCTAGTAATGATGGAACCATCTCCTTATACAGTAGTTGAATAAATGGTCACTCTTCCTCTATTCTTAAGTTTTCCTATCAAGTGTTATATCATCTTTCAAGAGGATATAGAAGACTGAAGACCACAACTTTATGGTCTGCTTTGAACTTTCATTGAATACAAATTGTAGTGTGGTTGCCCAGGCTAGCTTTGAACTTGCAAGCTCAAGCAATCCTCCTGCCTCAGCCTCCCTGTGTACCCAGGGACTACAGATACGTAACACCATGCCTGAAAGAATTACTTATTTATTTTTCTGTGATGACACAGAAATGAAAATTAAAAAAAAAAGATTTTAACATTTAATAGCCAAATCAGAATGCATAGAGACAATAGAACTCTAGGCTAATGTTGATGGTAAAGTTGACCTTACAAGGAAATTCTCAGACTGAAATCTTCAGATGATACTACCCTAGATAAATTTTCTCAGACAACAGTTGGTAAGTGAACGATGTATTTCTGAGACCAAAAAGCAAATAACAAAATTTTCTCATCCAGTTAAGTCATTCATCAGAAAGCACTTTATCATACAATATTTTGCAGCAAAAACCTGGACCAGGTCTGGACCTAGCGAAGAAGACATGTGACATAGTCATTAATTTTTTTTATGATTTTGTGCTCAGGTTTATTAGATATAGTTCCCGAGTACACAAATGCTGAAGGTAAGTGTATATATAAAAGTGGTTGGAAGGAAATAGATGATGCAGAAATTAAAATATTGGTGACAAATGGTCAATATTGGGGACAGTGGTGTTTCAATATAAAAATAAAATGGGGGCTGGGGTTGTGGCTCAGCGGTAGAGCGCTCGCCTGGCACGTGCGCAGCCCGGGTTCGATCCTCAGCACCACGTAAAAATAAATGCATTGTGTACAAATAAAGCAAATAAATAAATATTAAAAAAAAATAAATAAAGTGGATCACAGTTATAGAACAAAGAAGATGACTATGACCTCTTCAATATAAGTATGATTTGTTAAGATTTAAAAAAATTGACATTCAGGTACATTGCATTTTTACGATACGAGTTCAGAAATAATAAGAATTAGTGATGATCCCGTTAAGGATGTACATAACATTTGAAATCACTATTGACAAGATAAGTAAGTTTAAAGTTCATACATGACAGTTGAGAAGCAGTTATCTGCATTTAGAGGACAATGGATATATATACTTTAAAAATTTCTTTAAAAATTCTCCTTATTTTTTCCTTTTATAAATTAATCATAAAATGAGTTGAAAATTAAAAAAAAAAAAAAACTTATATGGTACATCTGACCCAGCTGATAAATGGGGATGAAATTTTTTCTGGTATATGGAAGGTTAAGCTGGATCTTGAAACATACATTGAAGTTCGGCAAATAGAAGATACAGGTGAGAGAATTACTGGGGGATAAGCACACACATGTGTATATAAATATTTAATATATTTTTAAAATTTATACATTATGTATCACAGTTCATAAGATATAAATATGTATTTACTATGTATAAAATTTTATATTTAGCCCTATATGTGTGTGCATGTATATATGTATGTGTGTATGTGCATAAGTATACAATTTGATCTAAAACCAAAGTATTCCAATGCAGAGATTTCATATGTCTGGGTAAATAGCGCTTACAAATTTGCATTTACAAAGTTACCTTGGTCTTTATTTGTGGTTAGACAAGGGCCCTTTAGAAGAAAATATTTAAGTGTAGAGATTCAGTGAGATATTAATAATGACACGGAATGTAGTAAGGCATTGGTGATAAAGAAGATGAAATACCTAGGTACAATGCATTATTCTGTTTTGTGTATTCCTGAATTCTATGTACTTGTGTCCATCTTTTGTGGCACAAGAACTTGTTTTGTAGGGTGTTTGTAATAGTTGTTTTCCTAGGTCATGTCCATCATTACCCTAAGTATATGTATAAAGACACAATTGTTGTAAAAATACTTTATATAAAACCAGCAACTTGAAAAATTGTGCTTTTTATATGTAATGTGAAATGAATTGTACTCTGCAAACATGTATAACAAATTAGAATAAAAAGAAATTAAAAATATTTTAAAAAATGAATATAAAATATGAATTAGCTTAAAATATTTTTATCCTTTAGAATTTTAAAAGTATACCACTACCGTATTATATCATAAAATGTCCAAAGTACTTGCTTATGGTAGAGATTATTCAGAGATTAGTCTTGATCTTGAGTGTTACCTTGGGCTTAATATAGGCTTTCAAATAAGATTCTGATGATGTCAAGGTCTATGTGTTGAGATTTTACTTTTGAGTGGAATGGAGTAGCTGGTGGCAAATTTTCAGTTCTGCCTAGAATAATAAAAAAAGCAATATACATATCACCATCCTGCAGTTTACTTTTGGGGCATATTTCAGGTACATGATGGTAAAGCTCATTCAGTCTCTGTTTTGTCCTAATCATGTTGGTAGTTACATTAAATATTACTGGACTGATATTCCAATTTAATCACTAAGTTTGTTAGATAACATGTAACAAAACAAAATCCAGTTATATGCTACATTCAGTAGCCTCATCTTAAATATAAAGACCAAGGGAAGATAGAAAAAAGATATGCCATGCAAACACTTAAAAACGAATGCTGCATTAATATAAAAAAGTCTTTATGATACAGACTAGATATATAAAAGATAGACATTTTATTTATTTATTTTTTTAATTTCCTATTTTTATTTATAAAATGATGTAAAGCATGATTTTAAAAAAGGTTTCAAAGTTTGAATAAATTGTTAAGCACAATTAGTGAAGGACAATGCAATCAGACAGTGAAGGACTTTCTTTTCTAATATTGTGTACTTTTTCTTAGATTGTCACTTACCAGGTAATATGAATTAAAATAAGGAATGTGTGTGTGTGTGTGTGTGTGTGTGTGTGTGTGTGTTTAAAAATGGCAGAACTACATACTCAGATGTGCAAAAATTAGATAAAAAATTTAAAAAATGTGTTTAACTAAATCTTTAAAAGATAGGTATTTTATAATAAAAGGATAAGTGTACTAGGAAATTATTGCAGTCTTAAATCTTCACGCATAAAGGAGATAGTTTTAAAATATATAAAACAGAAATGATACAAACAAAATTAATGATAAGTTCCCAGTCATTCTGAGAGAATTTATGACACATCTATCAACAACTTATAGAATAAGTGTATAATTATAAATAGATGGTTGTGGGGGTAGAAAACCTTAACAGCAAGAATAATAAGTGAATGTAATTGAGATCTATAGAACATTTTGCATGAAAAAGATAAAGTATACATTCTTTTGAAGTTCATATGTAATATTAATCAAGTTGACCAAATATAGCACATGATAGAACAGCTATAAAGATGCAGTGATATTTTTTGATAAAATTTATGATTATCACTTCTGCAGTTTATTTGGAAATTCAAAGGGCCAAGCATAGTCAAGGCAATCCTAAGTAGTAACAATATTGGAAGAATTAGAATACAGATATTACCACATTTTCATATTATGACACTAGAATGATTAAAACAAATGGTATTCATGCAAGAATAGGCTAGTGGAATGCAGCATTCAATGTGGTATTTAGAATAATGGTCTCCAAAGGTATCCAATCCTAATCTATGGATCCTTGTTACTGTGTCACATTATGGGGCAAAAGGAACTTTACAAATGTGATTAGTATTACATATATTTGTTAAGATAGAGAGATGATGCTAAGTTATCTGGTGGGCCCAGTTTAGTCATACCACACCTTAAAAGCAGAGTTTATTCTAGCTGAAAACAGAATAGAGATGTGGCAGAAGTGGAAGTTAGATTCCAAGCATGAGAAGGATTATATGAATTACTGTTGATGGCTCTGAGATTTAGGAGCTTATGTAAAAGGACTACAGAGAAAGGCCACTAATTTCTTTCTTTTTTTTTTTTTTTAATTTCTGCTACCTTCAGTCTTTTTATTTTCATGATGTACTCTCACTTTCTTTTTTTAAAAAAATTATTTTTTATTCTAAGATGTTATAAATGACAGCAGAATGCATTACATTTCATATTACACATATAGAGCACTTTTTTTTTTTACAAATCTCTGGTTGTATGCAAAGTATATTCACAGCCTTCGTGACTTCATACATGCACTCAGGGTAATGATATCCATCTCATTCTACCATCTTTTTTTTTTTTTCCTTCACCCTTTTGCCCCCTCCCTTCCTCTCCTTCCCCATTGGCCATTCTAGTATTCCTCTAATCCTCCTATGCTCTCCATCCCAACCCGACTGTGAATTGGCCTCCTTATATCAGAGAAAACATTTGGCATTTGGCTTTTTGGGATTGGCTAACTTCACTTAGCATTATATTCTCTAACTCCATCCATTTTCCTGCAAATGCCATGATTTTATTCTGTCTTATTGCTGAGTAATATTCCATTGTGTGTATATACCACATTTTCTTTATCCATTCATCTACTAAAGGGCATCTAGGTTGGTTCCACAGTTTAGCTATTGTGAATTGTGCTGCTATAAACATTGATGTGGCTGTGTCCTTGTAGTATGCTGTTTTCTTGTCTTTTGGGTAAAGACCAAGGAGTGGGATAGCTGGGTCATAAGGTGGTTCCACCAAAAAAACAAATAACCCAATCAATAAATGGGCCAAGGAACTCAACAGACACTTCTCAGAAGAAGATATACAATCAATCAATAAATACATGAAAAATGCTCAACCTCTCTGGCAATTAGAGAAATGCAAATCAAAACCACTCTAAGATTTCATCTCACACCAGTCAGAATGGCAGCTATTAAGAACACAAACAACAATAAATGTTGGAGAGGATGTGGAGAAAAAGGCACACTCATACATTGTTGGTGGGACTGCAAAATGGTGCAGCCAATATGGAAAGCAGTATGGACATACCTCGGAAAACTTGGAAAGGCCACTAATTTCTAAGAGCAGTCCCTAGCTGAGCAGTCTGTAGCTGAATTCAGCAAGAAAATGAAGATGTTAGTCCAATGTATTTGAGTGATTTTAGAAGTAGATTATTCTCAGAGCTTTCTGATAAGAGCCCAGTAAGCACGTATATTTTGATTTTGGTTTTGTGCATCCTGGAGCAGAAATACCAAACAAGCTAACCTGGACTTCTGACTTATAGAACTGTGAATAGTATATTTGTATTGTTTTCAATTGCTAAGTTTGTGCTAGTTTGTTACAGCAACAACAGAAAACTCTTACATCTAGGACCAGATCTACACATGTACTATCATCTAGATTTATAACTGATTTTTGCACTGCAGTTGGAAAAATAATTGTTTCCTCTTGAATAGTGTTTTTAGTTAGATTTTTCATCTCTGTGATCAAAAGACTTGGTAAGAACAATGTAGAGGAGGAAAAGTTTATTTTGGCTAATAGTTTCAGAGTTTCAGCCCATGGTTGGTTGACTAATTGTGAGCCCATGATAAGGCAGAACATTAACACATAAGGCACAGCGGAGAAAAGCAGCTTGGGACATGATAGACACGAAGCTGAGAGAGCTCTGCTCCCTAAGGACAAAATATCAACCCCAATGGGCCTGCACTGACCTACCTCCTCCAGCCACACCCTGCCACCAACAGTCACTGCCCAGTTAATCCATATCAGTGGATTTATCTACTGATTACGCCACACCCCAATAGTAATTTCACCTCTACAAAGTCCTGCATTGACTCACATGAGCTTTTTAGAACATCTCATAAATAAACTATAACAGAAAGCTTTATGGGGACTATGACCATTGACTCCTATTTCACATCACATAGGAAATTTTTTTATTATTTGTTTTTAATATTTTGTTTTAGTTGGACACAATACCTTTATTTTATTTTTATGTGGTGTTGGGAATCAAACCCAGCGCCCCATACATGCTAGGTGAGTGCTATATCATTGAGCCACGATCCCAGCCCCCACATAGGAAAATTTATTTCAGACATATCTCCAACTATGAAAGAAAAACTGTTACAGAGAAACAGAGAATAAGGGAGAGTATCTTCATGATTTGGGGTTAGACAGGAATTTATTTTAACAGTATATGTGAAAAATTGGTAAACTAGTTCACAATTAAAAGAACTTTAGAAAAACTACTTTAAAAGTTAGCCATAGACCTGCCTGGTGTGGTGGCACACGCCTGTAATCACAGCACATGGGAGGCTGAGGCAGGAGGATCATGAGTTCAAAGCCAGCCTCAGCAATGGTGAGGCACTTAGCAACTCAGTGAGACCCTGTCTCTAATAAAAACACAAAAAAGGGCTGGGGATGTGGCCCAGTGGTTGAGTGCCCCTGAGTTCAACCCAGTACCAAAAAAAAAGTTAGCCATAGAAAGAGTGATTTTTGCAATACATATGTTCAACAAAGGACTCATGTCTGATAACCCAATTAAAAAAAAATGATCAAGAGACTTAAAAAGGGCTGGGCGCGGTGGCACACGCCTATAATCCCAGCACTTGGGAGGTTGAGACAGGAGGATCACGAGTTCAAAGCCAGTCTCAACAATGGTGAGGCACTTAGCAACTCAGTGAGACCCTGTCTCTAACAAAATACAAAAAAGGGCTGGGGATGTGGCCCAGTGGTCGAGTGCCACTGAGTTCAATCCCCAATAAAAAAAAAATAAAAAAAAAAAACCACTTAAAAATGGATATTCAGGATGGTGGACTAGAGGGAAGCTGCATTCCTTGTCCTTCCGTGACTTGGGATTCAAGCAGAGGAAATAACACTTCCACTGATCCCATGCTGTTTACCCCCCATTCATCTGCCTCAATTGCCCACTGTTTGTTTGGCAGCATATATCCTGCCTTTCAAGAAGCAGATCACTCGTTGACTGCTGCCTATCATCCACTATTTGCCCTTTTGTCCATTTCTTGCCTGGTAATCACCTGTCTTTAGCCTGCAGACTGCCCACAGACTGCCAGCGGATTGCCCACTGCACACTGCTGCCTGGCAGTCCATTGTCACAGTACCTGCAGGTTTGGTTACACATGGCTGCTGCCATCTTGGGACACTGGCCAGGGCCTGCAGGTTTGGTGCGGCCACCTCAGTCTGGGGATACCATCCAGGGCCTGGAGATAATATTATTGGCATACCTGCAGGTCTGGTTGCACCTGAAGTCTTTCTGCTGGGTGTGCTAGTGGCTGCCATCTGCCTGCCTCTTTGCAGGGTCACTGCTTTGTGTGAGCACATCCCTGGTGGTCTCTGCAGGTTGAAATGACATTCAGATCTTGGGCCTCCTGCAAGTCAGATCCTGGGGAAGCTGAAGCCCAGGTCCCTCAGATTCCACCTGGTTTTGCATGGTCCAGTATTGGTCTGGCAAGCCCATGGAAAGCCGGAGAGTAGGGGCTGTTTCCCTGGGGTGGGGAAACACAGGTTGGAGAAACTGGAGAAAACTAGGCTCTCTCCAGCTCAGTGAGTTGTGAAGTGCACCAGGATGGAAGAGACCGGCTACAAGGGTGGGAAGACTGGAAGAGAGTGTGAGAACATCTTGCTATGGGCTCACCTACCCAACCTGTCCTGTACCCACTGGACTGGAGCTATCATTAAACTTCAGGCAACTCTACCTGTGGGTGGAGAAGGGAAGCTGAGAAAAATTTTGAAAGCCAGTGGAAGCAATCATTCAATTTTCCATTGAGACTTTACTTTTCTGTTCTTTCTTTCTTTTTTTTTTTTTGTCCTGTCTCTCACATCTCTACCATCTTTGAATCCAAATATTTTTCATGCATCAATTTATTGAGGAATAGGATGTCTGAATAGTATATTACAGTTTTGTTGTATATTCTTATATTTTTACCTTTTTAAAAAGATATTTGTATATATTTGTTCTCTCTCCTGTCTTCCTAGATTCTTTTTCTTACTTCTCTCATACTAACAGGCAACCTCTATTAATTCTTCTCTTGCTCTTACTGTAAGTTTTTACCTCTATCTTCTCTCCTTTCCCCCCATAAACATGACATACACTACTTATGTTCCCTCGTTGTCCATCATTTGAAACATTAAACCTTTTTAGCAAACTTACTTTTTATATTATAGATGATAATTGAACACATCACTTCTGTTTATTATGACAAAACTGTAGACACCTTAATGGGAGCTATTTGGTTGAAGGTCACATATTGTTTGCTTTGGGTGCTGTTAGTATTGATCTCCCCCTTAAAGATGAAGAACTGGAAGTTTTCAGAGACACTATAGGGTAGAACCTGTACTGCTTCGGATCCATACAGATAGATGGGAAGACACACAAATATAGTTAGACTGATATTTGAAATAAAGGGAGCTATCAGAGAGAAAATACAGGCAATGAAAGATCACTTCAATTAAGAGGAGAAATCCCCAAAATGAAGGAAACAATAAACCAATTTAAAAATTCAATGGAAAGTATCACCAATAGACTAGACCACATAAGAGATAGAGCCTCTGGCAATGAAGACAAAACGTATACTCTTGAAAATAAAGTCAACTGCACAGAGAAGATGGTAAGAAACCATGAGCAGAACTCCCAAGAAATATGGGGTAGTATGAAAAGAATAAATTTAAGATTTATTGGCATAAACGAAGGCATGGAGATACAAACCAAAGGAATGCAGAATGCACAATCTTTTCCATGACATAATATTAGAAAATTCCCCAAGTCCAAAGAATGAAATGGAAAATCAACTACAAGAGGCTCATAGGACCCCCCAAATGTACAAAATTACAATAGCTCCACACCAAAGCATTTTTTTTTTTTTTTTTTTTTTTGGTATGGGGGATTGAACTCAGGGGAACTCTGCCACTGGGCCATATCTCCAGCCCTGTTTTGTATCTTTATTAGCGACAGGGTCTCACTGAGTTGCTAAGTGCCTTACTATTGCTGAGGTTGGCTTTGAACTTGTGATCCTCCTGCCTCAGCCTCCCAAGTGGTGGGATTACAGGTGTGCACCACCATGTCCAGCTTACACCAAGGCACATTATAATGAGAATGACTAACATACAAAATGAGGATAGAATTTTAAAGTCTATGAGAGAAAAAAAAATTGCGTACGGGGGAAAACCAGTCCAGACCCTCAATGCTAGGAGATCCTGGAATGACCTTTCAAACTCTGAAGAAAAAAAAAAAAAAAAAAAAAAAAAGATGCCAATCAAGAATTTTATATTCAGCAAAATTAAGCTTCAGATTTGAAGATGAAATAAAAACCTTTCATGACAGACAAAAGTTAAAAGAATTCACAAGTAGAGAGTCTGCACTACAGAACATACTCAGCAAAATATTCCATGAGAAGGAAATGGAAGAAAAAAAAAAAAAGAAAACCAGCAAAGGGAGGAACTACACTAAAGGAAAGGTCAATCAAAGGAGAAACTAAGGCAAGTTAAAAACTAAAAATAAACCAAAATGACCAGGAATACAAATCATATGTCAATAATAACCCTGACTATTAATGGCCTAAACTCATCAAACAAAAGACATAGACTAGCAGATTCGTTTTTTTGTTTTTGTTTTGTTTTGTTTTTTTAAATAAAAAAGACCTAACAATATGCTGTCTTTATGAGACTAACCTTCTAGGAAAAGACATCCACCTTCTGAGGGTGAAAGGTTGGGAAAAAAAATACCCCTCATATACACTGTGTAAACAAGCAAGGGTTTCCATCCTCATATCACATAAAGTGGACTTCAAACCAAAGTTTTCAGAAGGGATAAAGAAGGACATTTCATACTTCTTAAGGGAATCATACATCAACAAGATATAACAATCATAAATATATATGTATGTCAAAACAAACCCTTCTCAATATTAAGAATCTAATAGATCACAACACAATAATTCTGAGTGACTTTAACACACTCTTTCACCACTGGATAAATAAATCTTCTAAATAAAAACTGAACAAAGAAACTATAGAACTAAATAATACAATCAGTGTTTTAGACTTAATGACATAGAGTATTTCATCCATCATCAAGCAAATACACTTTCTTCTCAGTAGCACATGAATTCTTCTCTAAAATAGACCATACGTTATGCCACAAAGCAACTGTCAGCAAATACAAAAAAAATATAAATACTACCCTGCATTCTATCAGAGCATAATAAAATGAAACTAGAAATCAATGATAAATTTAAAAATAGAAGCTATTACAACACCAGGAGACTAAATGGTCTGCTATTGACTGACGAACGGATAGCAAAACAAATCAGTGAGGAAATAAAAAAATACTTAGAGGTAAGTGAGACCACCAATATATCAAAATCTCTGGGTTATAGTGAAGGCGGTGCTAAGAAGAAAGTTCATTGCATTGAGCTCATACATTGAAAGAACAAAAAGTCAACAAGTAAATGACCTAACATTACATCTCAAAGCCCTAGAAAAAGAAGAGCAAATCAACACCAAAAGCAATAGAAAACAGGAAATAATGAAAATCAGAGCTGAAATCAATGAAATTGAAACAAAAGAAACAATTGAAAAACATTGTCAAAATGAAATATTTTGGTCCTTTGAAAAGATAAATAAAATTGATAAATGCTTAGCTACACTAAGGAAGAAAAAGAGAAAACTCAAATTACTAAAATTCATGATAAAAACATCAAAGACATTGAGGAATTTATATAGACTGAATATAAACATAAACCGAATATAAATATAAACTGAATCAGGAGGACATACACAATTTAAAGAGATCAGTGTCAAGCAATGAATAGAAGATGGCATCAAAAGCCTACTGATGGGGGCTGGGCCTGTGGCTCAGCGGTAGCGGTAGCGCACTTGCCTGGCATGTATGAGGCACTGGGTTCAATTCTCAGCACTACGTATTAAAAAAAAAAAAAAGGTCTATCAACAACAACAACAACAACAACAACAAAAAAGCCTACTGATCAAGAAAAGCCCAGGACCAGATGGATACACAACTGAGTTCTGTAAGACCTTCAAAGAAGAATTAACACCAATACTCCTCAAATTATTCCATGAAACAGAAAAGGAGGGAACCCTTCCAAACTCATTTGGTGAGGCTGGTATCTCCCCTGTGCCAAAACCAGACAAAGACACATCAGGGCAAGTAACTTCAGACTAATATGCCTGATGAATATAGATGCAAAAATTTCCAATAAAATTCTGGCAAATGACATACAAAAACATATTAAAAAGATAGTGCTCCATGATCAAGTGGGGTTCATCTCAGGGATGCAAGATTGGTTCAACAAATGGAAATTGATACACAAAATGCATCACATTAATAGATTTAAAGACAAGAATCATGATTATATCAGTAGATGTGGAAAAAGCATTTGACAAAATATAGCCCCTCTTCATGTTCCAAACATTGGAAACACTAGGGATGGTAGGACCATACCTCAACATTGTAAAAGATATCTATGCTAAGGCCCAGGCCAACATCATTCTAAATGGAGAAAAATTGAAATCATTCTCTCTGAAAACTGAAACAAGACAGGGATGCCCTCTTTCACCATTTCTGTTCAACATAGTGCTTGATATTCTAGCCAGAGCAATCAGACAAAGGAAAGAAATTAAGGGGATAACAAATACAAAAAAGCATCTCAAACTATCACTATTTTCTGTTGACATCATTCCATATTTAGAAGATCCAAAAATTCCACCAGAAATCTTGTAGAATTAAGAAATGAATTAAGCAAAATAGCAGGTTATAAAATCAATACCCATAAATCAAATGCATTTCTATACTTAACTGGTGAACCCACTGCAAGAGAAATTAGGGAAACTATCCATTCACAATAGCCTTAAAAAATAATAATAAAATAAAATACTTGGGAATCAATCTAACCAAAGAGGTGAAAGACCTCTACAATGAAAACTATAGAAGATGAAAGAATTTGAGGAAGACCTTAGAAGATGGAAAGATCTCCCATGCTCTTTGATAGGCAGGGTTAATATTGTCAAAATGGCCACACTACCAAAAGTATTATACAGATTTAATGCAGTTCCTTTTAAATCCTGATGACATTCTTCATAGAATTAGAAAAAGCATCATGAAATTCATTTGGAAAAATAAAGAGACCCAGAATAGCCCAAGCAATCCTTAGCAAGAAGAAGAAAGCAGGAAGCATCACAATACCAGCCCTTAAACTATACTACAGAGCAATAGTAACAAAAACAGCATGGTATTGGCAACAAAATAGACATGTAGACCAATGGTACAAAATAGAAGACACAGAGACAAACCCACATATATATGGTTATCTTATACAAGACAAAGGTGCCAAAAACATACATTGGAAAAAAAGATAGCCTCTTCAACAAATGGTGCTGGAAAAACTGGAAATCCATATGTAACAAAATGAAAATAAACCTCTATCTCTCACCTTGCACAAAATCAACTCAAAGTGGATCAAAGATATAGGCACTAGAACAGAGACCCTGCACCTAATAGAAGGAAAAAGTAGGCCCAAATGTGCATCATGTCAGTTTAAGTCCTGACTTCCTTAACAAGACTCCTAAAGCACAAGAAGTAAAATTAAGAATCAATAAATGAGATGGATTTAAACTAAAAGGCTTCTTAGCAAAGGAAACAATCAACAACATGAAGAGAAAGCCTTCAGAATGAAAGACAGTTTTTACCACATGCACCTCAGATAGAGCACTAATCTCAAGGATATATAAAGAACTCCAACACTTACCACCAAAAAAACAAAAACAAAAACAAATAACCCAGTCAATAAGTGGGCTAATGAGCTGAACAGACACCTCATAGAAGAAGAAATACAATTGATAGACAAACATATGAAAAAATTTTCATCTCTAGCAATTAGAGAAATGCAAATCAAAACAAGTCTAATATTTCTTCTCACTCTAGTCACAATGGCAGTTATCAAGAATGCAAGCAATAATAAGCGTTAGTGCGGATGTGGGGGGAAAGATACACTCCTACGTTGCTGGTGGTACTGCAAAATGGTGCAAGCACTATGGAAAGATGTATGAAGATTCCTCAGAAAACTTGGAATGGAACCACCATTTGACCCAGTTATCCTACTCCTCCGTTCATTCTCAAAGGGCTTAAAATCAGCATATTACAGTGACACAGCCACATCAATGTTTATAGCAACTCAATTCATAATAGGTAAACTATGGAACCAACCTAGATGTCCTTTAACAGATGAATGGATAAAGAAAATGTAGTACATATACACAGTGGAACATTACTTAGCCTTAAAGAAGAATGAAATTATGGTATTTGAAGGTAAATGAATGGAACCAGAGACTATTATGCTAAGTGAAATAAGCCAATCCCTCAAAACCCAAGGCAGATTGTTTTCACTGATAGGTGATGCTGATACATTGTGGAGGTGGGAGATAGGGAAAAAGGAAGGAACTTTGTATTGTGCAGAGGGGAGTGGGGGAGGGTGGGCCTGTGGGGATGGGAAGGATGGTAGAATGAGACATTATTACCCTATGTATATTTATGATTACACTATTGGTGTGACTCTGCCCATGTACAGCCAGAGGAATGAGAAATTGTACTCCATTTGTGTACAGTGTGTCAAAATGCATTCTACTGTCATGTATAACTAATTAGAAAAAGTTAAAAAATTAAAAAGACTTGAAGTATTTCATAAACAGTGTATTTCATAAACAGTGTACAATGTGAAAATGGAAAAGTGCTCAATGTAAAAGAAATGCAACTTAAAATCATAATGAAATCTCTTTAAATATGCACTGGAGTAGATAAATGAAAGTGACATTTCTAAATGTTTGTAAGGAATTTGCATAATTGGATATGCCATACACAAATTAGTATTTTTTTCTTTGTTTGGGGTTATTTATCATACCACTTTGGGAAGCTAGCAGTTTTGTTAAAACTTTCTATGACATAGGTAGGAATTTTATTGGTAGTATATACCTAACAGAAAAGATTGGTTATACTTGCCAAAATAGGTGCAGAATGTTTATAGTGTCACTATCTGTGGTAACTTACATTGGAAACAATTGAAATGTCTACATGTAGTAGAATTGATTAAGTAAATAATAATTCATATTATGTCATACCGTACAGTGAGAATGAACAATTAGACATAAAACTCAGAAGAATATTATAAATATGTTGTTCAATAAAAGGCATCAGATGGGAAAAGAATGCCTGTGGTTTGGTTAATTAATATAAAGTTCAGAATCTCAAAATTAACATAGAAAGATAATTTCTCCTGTTATGGGTAGAGTAGTGACTGGAAGACAGTGTGAGGGGGATTTTTTATATAAAAATGGTAAATATTTAGACATTGCTTCTAAGCCCTATGTCTGCATTTGAGTAGAATAGTGTCTTTACTTTTGTGTGTGTGTGTGTATAATAAATATAGTTAATTTCCTATTTTATTTTTATCAGTTTAAGAATATGGACTATATGTATATCATTTCTTGGGCCTTATACAAGAGCCAAAGAGATAGGAATGCACATGCAATTTCAATAACCAGAGTGTTTTATAGCTTTCTGTAGTAGTATGTCTTTATGTGATGAAGTAGATAAAGAATTCTTAAATTGTTCCTTAGAAATCCTTGAATATTTAAGAACTTTATAATCCTGGAAGCAAGCATTAACTGAAGAATATGGTACTTAAGAACCTACCAAACAAATGAAAAATAGAAAAGACAATTGATATGAATGATAAGAATAACACTAAAAGGTATTTATTTATCTATCTCATTAATCCAGATGAATTTTTCTGACTTTCTTAGTATATATTCCTAAAACATCTCAACTTTTGTCCAGGGTGGTAAATTGTTATTTAAAACTTTGAAAGCTAGGCCAGGTGTCGTGGCACATGCCTATAATCCTAGCAGCTCAGAAGGATCTCATTCAAAGCAGTCTCAGCAAAAGCGAGGCGCTAAGTAACTCAGTGAGACCCTGTCTCTAAACTAAATACAGAATAGGGCTGGGGATGTGGCTCAGTAGTTGAGCGCCCCTTAGTTCAATCCCCAGTACCAGGAAAAAAAAAAAGAATAAAGAAAATAAATATGAGTGCTAATAAATTGATTTTTATGTATCATTCATTTATAACAATTTTTATTATGTTTTAATTTAACATATATAGCTCATTTGATACTCACACTAGTCCTATAAAGTCTAATAGGGGAGATGTAATTGTTCCATTATATAGACAAGGGGTCTGATAAACATATTAAAATGTATGTACAAAATTAGCCTACAAATGTGCCATATAACTAACATTTTAAATTAAATATGTCCTCCGATAGTTTGTTTTTCTATTGCTCACGGTAACTTCTCATATGATTTAAAATAAGTTTTTACACATGATTAAGCTTACATTATTAAAAATGTGATTGATTAGAAGGGATTAAAAACAATTTAGACAAAACAAACAATCAAATCCAAAAAAAAATAACTGGGATAAAAAATGGGTATGGGAATTGAATAGCCATTTAACTGAAAAAGATACAGGAGCACATGAAAAGTTGAGCTATATCACAAATCAGTAGGGAAATGCAATTCAACATCACATAATAGATCACCTCACACCCATTACAATGGCTATTTTTGAAGCAAAATAACAGCAATAATTATTGTTGGTGAGGATATAAAAAAAAATAGAAACCCTTGTATATTGTTTGTGGGAATGTAAAATGGTTTGGCCACTGTAGAAAAAGATTTGATGCTGCAATCTTACTTTGATTACAAATCCAAAGTAATTGAAAGGATGTCAAAAAGGTATTCATACACACATGCTCATAGAAACACTATTTTTCATAGCCCCAAAGTTGAAGAAACCCAAGTGTTCAACAGATGAAGATGAAAAAAATGTTTAACATACAATGGAATATTATTTAACCTTACAAAGGACGAAATTTCTGATATATGCTACAACATGAATAAATAGTGAGGACATAATGGTAAGTTAAATAAGACAATCAGCAAAAAAACCCAAATTATGTATTGTCCCACTATATGAGCTACCTACTGAAGTCAAATTCCTAGAAACAAAGAGTGGTGGTTGCCATAAGCTGAGGAGGGGAGGAAATGGGCAATTATTGTTTAATGAATACAGAGTTTTAGTTTTCTCAGATGAAAATTTTTTGTTAATTGCTTGTATAATATTGTAAAGATACTTAATACTACTGAACTGTATACTTCAAAGAGGTTAAAATGATGAATTTTATGTTATGCATATTTTACTTGGTAGTAAAAGACCTTGGAAGTTAAATGAAAAGTTATGAAACACTGGTGAATGAAATTGAAGAAAAAAAGTAAAAATGGAAAGATTTCCCATGTTCATGGATTAGAAGAATCAATATTGTTAAAATGTTTGTATTACCCAAAGCTGCCTACAAATTCAATATAATTGCCATTGAAATACCAATAACATTATTCACAGAGCTAGAGAAAACAATCGCAAAATTCAGATGGATGCATGAAAACCCTCAAATAGCTCAAACAGTCCTGTGCAAAACGAACAGAGCTGGAGGTTCATAATATCTGATTTCAAGACGTACTACAGGGCCATGATCTTCCAATCAGCCTGATATTAGCATAAAAACAGACAATGAAACCAAAGGTCCCAGAAATAAGTCCATGCATCTACAGCCAACTGGTTCCTGACAAAAAGATACTCAAAATATATATTAGAGATGAAGTCTACAATAAATAGTACTGGGAAAACTAGATATCCACATGCAGAAGGCTGAAACTTGTCTCCTTTCTCTTGAAACAAAGGTCTACATGTAAGATCTGAAACCACTAGAGGAAAAAACAGCGGAAACACTTTAAGGTATTGGCTCAGTCACTGAAATTCTGAAGAAGACTCCAAAAGAACAGGAAAAAAAAGTTAAAATGACAAATGGGATAACATAAAAAAAGCTGCTTCACAGCAAAGGAAATAATCATCAGAATGAAAACGCAGAATGGGAGAAAATATTTTCCAACTATTCATCTGATAGATGTTAATAGGTAAAATGTACAGGGAAGTCAGAAAACTTAAGCAGAAAAACAGTCCAGTTTTTTTTTTAAAAAATAGATGTGTCTAAATAGATATTGCTCAGAAGAAAAAATACAAATGGCCAACAAGTATGAAAAATGTTCAATATCACAGGCCATCAGGGAAATGGCATGTGAAATTATAATAAGATACCATTTCACCCCAGTTGGAAAACAACAACAGCAGCAGCAACAAAAATAGGTGCAGTGGAACATGCCTGTAATCCTAGCAACTGGAAGGGGAGTAAGGAGGATGAATTGCACATGTTAGGCGAATGCTCTACCACTGGGCCATAACTCCAGCCCTAGTTCCCTGATATTTTAAGTATGTGATTTTTTTTTAGTTGTCTTCTTCTATTATTTATTTATTTGTTTATTCATTAATTCATTTATTTTTAATTTAATTTAATTTACTTTGTTTCCTCTATTTTTTAGATTGGATAATTTTTAGTGCTGTCTTCTATTTCACTGATTTTTTTTTTTTTCATGGCTTCTCCAATCTGTTGTTCTAAATTCTCCATTGAGTTTTGTATTTGCTATTGTAGTTTTCAGTTACAAAATTTCCACGTAATTCTCTGTATTTTCTGTTTCCTTGGACATTTTCTGTTTCTTTGCTGGGATTTTCTGGTTTCTTAGTTTTGTTTTTATTTGGTTAGTGTTTTCATGACTTTTTTTTCTGAAGCAATTTTTGCTATTGTAGATTTAAAATCTGTATTAGATAAATCTAGTGTCTTTACTGTCTTGATATTGGCATCTGCCAGTTTTCTTTTTTCCTTTCCTTTGAGATTTTCCTGGTTCTTTATATGTCAATCGATTTTTAATTGAAAACTGTACATTTGATGTATTATGTTATGTGATTGTGGACCTTACTTTAGTCTTACCTAGTCACTGGCCCATTTTGACCCTTCAAGTAGGTAAAGGGAAAAAAAAATGGCACTGCTTCTATACTGCCAGATTATGTTACAGGTCAGATTTTCTTTCTTTCCTTCTCTCTCTCTCTTTCTCTCTCTCTCTCTTTCTTTCTTTCTGTACTGGGGATTGAACTCAGGGGCACTTGACCACTGGGCCATATCCCCAGCCCTTGTTTGTATTTTATTAGAGACAGGGTCTCACTGAGTTGCTAAGTGCCTCACCATTGCTGAGGCTGGCTTTGAACTCGCAATCCTCCTGCCTCAGCCTCCCAAGTGCTGGGATTACAAGTCAGATTTTCTACTTGTACTCTTTGATACTTGAGGTTGAGGGCTGCGTATTACTATTGAGTGAGCATGGTAGTCTGGCTCCCTGCTACATCTTTACTTATTCTTCATTGGCAAATATTGGTAGGAGAACCTTCGTGGGGATGAAAGAAGGTATTTGAGAGGTTTCACAAAGAAGTTATATTTTGGTATAGGCTCTGACCAGAAATATAAAGAACATAAATTCATTAGATACCTTCTTTGAAAATTCATGGACATGTGCTATGCTTATGAATGCAGAAAAAAATAACATCACCCAGCTCTTTGTCATAACTGGAGAGGTTACTGTGTTCTTGTCAACCACGGTCAGTAATCTTTTTCTTTAAGAAAGAAAATAAATTTGTACAAATTTTGAAATTTGTAACATTTAAATATAATATTAATTGATTTTAATATGTTTAATTTGTGTTTTCTAATTTGAAGAATGGAATTTGGGAGCAACTATAGTTTAGGGTTTATGAGAGGGATTTATAGTTGGTGTTCTGTATTATTAAGATAAATTGAAAATATTCATTTGTTAATTCTGATACTCATGGCATATTTTATTTTTGTCAATGTCTTTGGAAAAATTAGTTATTGGCAAATACTATATCTTCTCCATAGTAATATAATATACTTACTTTAATAAACAATTAAGCTCTTATTTAGCATATTAATCGTTTGAAATGCAGTTTTACAATTCTATTAGG
The DNA here is from genome assembly GCA_025594165.1 of Tamias sibiricus. Taxonomy (NCBI): domain Eukaryota; kingdom Metazoa; phylum Chordata; class Mammalia; order Rodentia; family Sciuridae; genus Tamias; species Tamias sibiricus. The sequence goes on along the minus strand of CM046659.1, from coordinate 42,537,952 downwards.
TTTTATTGCTGTTTAGCATTTCATTGCATTGCTGATCTTCTTGTGAAGATTTAACGCTCCTTAGTTGTAAAGTTAAATGGATTTTGAAATATAGAAATTGTTTTCATAATAGTCTGAATCCAAAAAAATATAACTGCTACAAATTGATTAGGTTAGAAATGTTTGCTTCTGTTCACTTGACAGATTGGAAATGTGTTAAATTTTGACTGCATGAGAAGTGAACAAACAGCTTGAAATCTTTAAAATTCACACAGTTTATTGAAATGACTATCATGGTATAAATTTTGAGTACAAATTATTTTTGCTTATAATTTTAGGCTGAATACATTAAGAAAACTACCAAATCTCCACCATATCAGTTTGTCTTATTACACACACACACACACACACACACACACACACACACACACACACACACCTTTTAAAGACTGTATTCGTTACTGACTTAATTTATTCAGTAGATACAGGTCCATTCAGATGCCCAATTTTTCTGTGAATTTTATAAATTATTTCTTTCAAGGGATTGGTCCATTTTATCAAGGTTGTCAATTTTATGGTCATAGACTTGTTCATTATATTTCTTGCATTATTATTATTATTGCTGTTATTTTTGGTACTGGGGATTGAACTCAGGGACACTTCAACCATGAGCCACATCCCCTTAGCCTTACTTTGCATTTTATTTAGAGACAGGGTCTCACTGATTTGCTAAGTGCCTACTTGTTGCTGAGGCTGGCTTTGAACTCATCGCAATCCTCCTGCCTCAGCCTCCCAAGTGCTGGGATTACAAGTCAGATTTTCTACTTGTACTCTTTGATACTTGAGGTTGAGGGCTGCGTATTACTATTGAGTGAGCATGGTAGTCTGGCTCCCTGCTACATCTTTACTTATTCTTCATTGGCAAATATTGGTAGGAGAACCTTCGTGGGGATGAAAGAAGGTATTTGAGAGGTTTCACAAAGAAGTTATATTTTGGTATAGGCTCTGACCAGAAATATAAAGAACATAAATTCATTAGATACCTTCTTTGAAAATTCATGGACATGTGCTATGCTTATGAATGCAGAAAAAAATAACATCACCCAGCTCTTTGTCATAACTGGAGAGGTTACTGTGTTCTTGTCAACCACGGTCAGTAATCTTTTTCTTTAAGAAAGAAAATAAATTTGTACAAATTTTGAAATTTGTAACATTTAAATATAATATTAATTGATTTTAATATGTTTAATTTGTGTTTTCTAATTTGAAGAATGGAATTTGGGAGCAACTATAGTTTAGGGTTTATGAGAGGGATTTATAGTTGGTGTTCTGTATTATTAAGATAAATTGAAAATATTCATTTGTTAATTCTGATACTCATGGCATATTTTATTTTTGTCAATGTCTTTGGAAAAAATTAGTTATTGGCAAATACTATATCTTCTCCATAGTAATATAATATACTTACTTTAATAAACAATTAAGCTCTTATTTAGCATATTAATCGTTTGAAATGCAGTTTTACAATTCTATTAGGTTTTATTGCTGTTTAGCATTTCATTGCATTGCTGATCTTCTTGTGAAGATTTAACGCTCCTTAGTTGTAAAGTTAAATGGATTTTGAAATATAGAAATTGTTTTCATAATAGTCTGAATCCAAAAAAATATAACTGCTACAAATTGATTAGGTTAGAAATGTTTGCTTCTGTTCACTTGACAGATTGGAAATGTGTTAAATTTTGACTGCATGAGAAGTGAACAAACAGCTTGAAATCTTTAAAATTCACACAGTTTATTGAAATGACTATCATGGTATAAATTTTGAGTACAAATTATTTTTGCTTATAATTTTAGGCTGAATACATTAAGAAAACTACCAAATCTCCACCATATCAGTTTGTCTTATTACACACACACACACACACACACACACACACACACCTTTTAAAGACTGTATTCGTTACTGACTTAATTTATTCAGTAGATACAGGTCCATTCAGATGCCCAATTTTTCTGTGAATTTTATAAATTATTTCTTTCAAGGGATTGGTCCATTTTATCAAGGTTGTCAATTTTATGGTCATAGACTTGTTCATTATATTTCTTGCATTATTATTATTATTGCTGTTATTTTTGGTACTGGGGATTGAACTCAGGGACACTCAACCATGAGCCACATCCTTAGCCTTACTTTGCATTTTATTTAGAGACAGGGTCTCACTGATTTGCTAAGTGCCTTACTTGTTGCTGAGGCTGGCTTTGAACTCATGATCCTCCTGACTCAGCCTCCCAAGCCGCTAGGATTACAGGCCTGTGCCACCATGCCTAGCCCTTTATTATCTTTTTAATGTCCATAGTCTGTGTAGTAACATACATGCTTTTATTTATGATGTTAGTAATTTTTGTCCTTTCATTCTAATTTTTAATTACCCTGGCTAGAGGCTTACTGATACTGTTTTTGGGGTGGGAATTCATATTTTGGCTGCCATTAATTTTCTTTTGTTGTTTTCCTTTCAATTTTATTGATTTCTATTCTAATTTTTAAAATTCTTTCTTCTTCCTTGGATTCAATTTGCTGTTCTTTTTCTAGATTTTAAATCATTTTATTTTTCTAACATGTATTCCATGCTTTAAACTTCCCTTTGAGCACTGCTCTCACTGTATCTCTTTTATATTGATATGTCTGTGTTTTGTTTGGTGCAAAATATTTTTAAATTGAGCTTGATATTTTCTTTAACTTATGTGTCATTTAGATGTGTGTTGTTTAATCTCCAAGTATTTTGGGATTTTCCAGATATCCTTCTCCATCAGTTTCTAGTTTACTCCTTTTTGGTCTGAGAGCAGTCACTGTGAATTTTATTCTTTTTAAATTTTTAAGTTGTGTAAAAGTCTTTGATAAAATTAAATCACTTCATGATAAAGCTGTGAAGAAACTAGGCATAGAAAGATTTTATCTCAGCATAATAGGGGCTGTATTCAGCAATCCCAAAGCAAATATCATGTTGAATTAGAAAAAACTGAAAGCATTTTCTCTCAAATCAGGAATGAGTCCAGGATGTCCTTTCTGACTACTCCTGTTCAATGTAGTACTTGAAGTTTTAGCCAGACTACTCAGGCAAGAGGATAAACAAAAGGGATACACACGAGAAAGGAAGAAAAAGTATACATGTTTGCTGGTGATATGATTGTATATTTAGAAGACACTATTAAAGACTCCACCAGATAACTTTTATATCTGTTAAACAAATTCAGCAAAGTAAAACCTACACACAAAAATCAATAGCTTTTCTATATAGCATTTAACAAAACCAGTGAGAAAGAAAATAGTGAAATAATTCCATCCATAATCATTTCAAAATATACCTAAGAATAACCCTAATAAAAGTTTCAAAAGACCTCTACATTGGAAATTACAGAACACTGAAGAAAAAAACTTAAGACACTAGAGGCTCGAAAGATGTCCCATGTTCATGGATCAGCAGAATTAATATTGCAAAAATGGCATACTACCATAGTGACCTACAGATTCAAAATATCAATGACATTTTAAACAGACCTAGGAAAAAAATCCTAAAATTTTTTGGAAGCATTGAAGACCCAGAATAGCCAAAGTAATTCAGGGCAGACAGAGCAATGAGATATCATGATACCAGAATTCAAAATATATTACAGAACCATAGTAACAAATATAGCATGATACTCATATAAAAACAGACATGTATCCAACAGAATGGATAAAGGACACAGAGATAAACCCACACAGCTACTTATATGAACCTTGAAAAATGTGTCAAAAATATTTTTTTGGGGGGAAAAAAAGCCTCTTTAAGAAGTGATTCTGAGAAAGGTGGATATCTGAATGAAGAAGAAAACTAGAGAGCCCGTAGGGGTGGGTAGCTAGGGCTGAGGGGGTGAACAAGGACTGGTCCACTGATACGTATCTATGGGGGCATCTGCAGGGCTGAGTGGCAGGTGGGAGTTCTAAATGGGACCAGGGAGGGGGCACCCTGGATCCCCTGTGTTGGCCAGATCCTGGGGCCTTGGAAGGTGTACATGAGGGGCTGTAGCTAGAGCCTTTCTCCTACACCTGCCTGGCAGAGGGGTGGTGTAGGACGTGTCCCCATGCAGTGGAGACCCTGGGCATTCTCTGGAACTCTGTGTTTTGGGTAAGGCCCTTCCCCACATGAAGCGCCAAAAAGAGGTGGAGGTGACGGAATTGAACTTCTGAAGCCATGTCCTCAGCACACCTCTTAACGTCTCAAGAACACTAAGATTTCTTAGAAAATATGTGTTGATTGAAATTTTGTTCACCAGAGCTTGGTGATTGTCACAGATGTGGCCATAGACTTTCCTAAGATAAGTGTGATTATCTGAGCCCTGCTCAGAGGAGTCTGTACAAGAAGGTGATGCTGGAGAACTACTCGAGCCTGGTGTCAGGGGGTCTTTACGTTTCTAAACCAGATGTGATCTCCTTTTTGGAGCAGGAGAAGGAGCCATGAATGATACAAAGAGAAATAGCCAGTGGCCTGTGCCCAGACCTGGAATGTTTGTGGTTGACCAAGGAATTCTTTTCAAATCTGGACGTATATGAGGAAAAATTATCTCAGGCAGTAATAACGGAAACACTTACAAACTCTGTGGCCTTGAATGGTCTACATTAGGGGAAGACTAGAAATGGGTAGACTTACTTGAGAGAGAGCTAGTAGGTCAGAAGACATATTCTAGGCAAGAAAAAAAGTCACTTATGTAGATATCCTTCTTGAGAAAAGAGACCATTCTACCAAATCCAGGACAAATTTTCATCTGAATACATTATCTTATATAATACATTAACAGGTGGAAAGATAAATTCATTTGTGTATACATACAAGGGAGTATGATTAAGCCACAAAGAAAAACAAAATCATGTCATTTGTATCATTTGTAGTAGACTGGAACTGGAGATCATCATATTTAGCAAAATAAGCCAGATTTGGAAAGACAGGTATTGTATTTTTTCTCTCATATGTGAAATTTTAGGAGACAAAAAATAAACAAACAAAAATACCCAAAACCCATAAGATGACATAAAATTACAGGAAGACTATAAGGGGATCAGCTGAGGGGGTGGGAGTTAACAGGGTTTGGAAATCATCAAAATATGTTACATATGACTATGCCACAGTGGAACCCCCTACTTTGTATAATTACTATGCACTAATAAAAATATTTGTTTTATGGACCAGAATATGGTCTATCGTGGTGACTATTGTATGTGAGCTTGAGAAGAATGTGTATTCTGCTTTTGTTGAATGAAGAAATCAGTAGAGGACAGTTATATCAAGTTAATTGGTGGTATTATGGAGCTCAACTATGCTCTTGATGATTTCCTACCTGCCAAATTTTTACATTTCTGATTGAGGGGTGTTGAAATCCGTGAGTATAGTAATGTTTTCATCTGCTTTTCCTCAAAATTCTGTTAGTTTTTATCTCATACATATTAACCTTGTTTACTGCATACATGGTATAGATTGGAGTATCTTGGAAAATTTATCCTTTTAGAATAATGTAATGCCCTTCTCTATCCCTAACAACTTTTCTTGCTTTGAAATTTGCTCTGCCTTAAATTAGTACAGTCATTTGTGTTTTCTTAGGATTAGTGTTAGCATATCTCAATCAATTCATTGTAAATCTACATGTTTTTATATTTTAGAGGAGTCTCCTGCTGATTGTTTTTTGTTCCAGTCTGACAAGCTCTGTTTTTTAATTTATACATTTAAGTCATTGGCATTAACAGTGATTATTGTTACAGTTGCATTAATATCTACCATATTTATTAACTTTTTAAATTTTGAAATGTGGTCTTGCTGTGTTGCCCAAGTTGGCCTTGAACTCCTGGGCTCAAGTGATCTTCCTGCCTTGGTTATAGGTGCATGTTACCACACACAGCTTGTGGATATTTTATTTCTTGCCTGTGTTCTTTCTCTCTATTTATCTTCCACTCTTTGTCTGCCTTTTGTGGTTTTAGTTGAACATTTTAAATAATTTCAGTCGCTCTACAATTTAAATATATACATTATGCTTCTACTTTTACTTTGTGTGTGTGGGGGGTAGTTGTCTTAGAGTATGCAATATATATTTACAGCTTAACCCAGTAGACTTTCAAATAATACTATATTGCTTCATGGATAGTGTAAACTCCTTTTAATAACTAATTAATCCTAATTTCTCCTTCTGCATCTTATATCATTACTGTCATTCATTTAACTCATATACAATCTTTCAAATGTACCTTATACATACATATATAAGTATGATAGAAAACATTGGCATGTAATTATTTTGAATAAACCATTATGTTAGATCAGTCAAGTTTAAAGAAAAGTTTTTGTTTTGTCTTCATTGATTTCTTTTAGAATCATTTTCTTTCTTTCTTTTCATAGATCCAAGTTTATATCATTTTTTTCTTTCTTACTTTAGCTGGATGTGGTGGCACATGCCCATAATCCCAGCAATTTGGGAGGCTGAGGGAGAAGGATCACAAATTCAAAGCCAGCCTCAGCAATTTACCAAGATTCTATCTCAAACTAAAAATAAAAAGGACCTGGGGATGTGGTTTGGATTAAGCACCTCTGGTTCAGTCTCTCTGGTTTAAAAAAAAAAAAAAAAAAAAGAACTTTATTGCAAGTCAGGAATATTTGTAACAAATTACCTTGATTTCTTGGTATATTAAAATGTTTTTGTCCTTTTTCAAGAGATTATTTTGTAGACTACAGAATTCTAGGTTTTATTCCTTTAACATTTAAGTGTTTTACGCTGATCTATTCTTATTTGTATGGTTTCTGAGAAGTTGAATGAATTCTTATGTTTTTTTCCTCTAAAAGTAATGTTTTCTATTTGTCTGACTTCATTGAGGATTTTTTTCTTTACCTTTATTCTTCTGTAGGTTGAATATAACATGCCTATATGTAGTGTTTTGGGTATTTATCCTGTTTAATATTCTCTGAGTTTCTCAGATTTTCATTTTGATGTCTTACATTGGTTTGTTTGAAATTATAACTTGTTATTGCTTCAAGTATTTTTTCTGTCCACTGGGCCACATTCCCAGCCTTTTTTTGTATTTTATTAGAGACAGGGTCTCACTGAGTTGCTAAGTGCCTCGCCGATGCTGAGGCTGGTTTTGAACTCGCTATCCTCCTGCATCAGCCTTCCAAGTGCTGGGATTACAGGCGTGCACCACTGCACCTTTTTTGTTTTATTAAATCAGTCTTTGTTCTCTCTCTTCATTTTAGTTTTGAAGGTTATTCTGATTTGTCTTTGAGCTCATTATTTTTTTCACCTTTGTCCGGTATATTAATAGGCTTACCAAAGACGTTATTCCTTTCTATTACAATGTTTTGTTTTTTCTTTATCTGTGGTATTGCTTTTTGGTTCTTTCTTAGGATTTCCATCTCTCTGCTTCCATTGCCCATCTTTTCTTTCATTGCTCTACCTTATCCATTAATCCCTTAGATTATAACTACAGTCACTTAAAATCCCAATCTGATAATTCAAGATTCCTGTCATGTCTAGTTCTAATGCGTGCTGTATTTTTTCTTTTTTTGTGTGTTTTTTTTTTTTCTTTTTGCCTTTTAGTATGTCTTGTAATTTTTTTTTTATAAAGGCAGTCATGATCTGCTGTGTAAAAGGAACTGCTGTCATAGGCTTTTAGTAATGTGGTAAATTGTGGGTAGAAGGAAAGTATTCTACAGTCCTATTTTTAGTCTGTCTTTTACTCACTTTTTATTCTAGACTTAGAAATTTACAAGTATTTTTCAATTTCTCACAGCTTGGTTGGGACAGGGTGGCTAGAATTGGCTGTAGTTGTGTACATTTTCCTTCCCGCACTTTATTTAACACATGATAAAATCCTAGCAAATTATGCTCTCCTTGAATAATTTTTTTCATGTGCAGACCTTGTTATGAAGAAGTGTGGTCAGCCATATTTTAAAATGTTTCCTTTTACCCCTCCCACTGCTGGATTCTCAGGACAATTTATCTGATATTTATTTATATGAATCTGGCTGTGCTCCTGGTAAAATTCATCAGGTTTTGGTTTTGTGTGTCTGATATCCCTAACTGGCTCCTCCTGGAGCTTTTGACTTTCAGACTTGTTTACACGAAAATGTCAGTATTTGTCAAGTACAATTCAGGGTCTTCTACTGCTGTATTGGTTTCTGTGAAGAATTCTTTCCCCGGGTTTCTATAGAGGTGAATGATCTGTCTATTGGATTCTCTAGTTGCGGGAACAGTGGTTTGCTGTGTGACCTCACTTCTCTTATGAATCTAAGAGAAGTTGTTGATCTTTCAGTTTGGTTGACTATTTCATTGTGGTTAAGACTGAATGGTAACTTTCATGCTTCTTACAGAAAGTGAAAGCCCTCTCTTATTTATTTGTGTACCTGATTCAGGTTGTTCTATAATAATTCTTCATATTTAGTTCATACTCTTTACTAGAAGATTTCAGGAAACTTTTCTTATACTAGATTGAAAGTGGTTGGATTTAGATGTGGAAGAGAAACATAGATTGATCATCTCTTATCCGAAATGCTTAGAACCAGAAGTGTTTTGAATAAATCAGTTGAAATCTATTGTGTAAATTTACATTTAAAAATTGTCAGTTGCTTTTGCAGGGTCATTTCTTGCTTTTGAGTTTTATTTCACTGAATATTTAGAAACTAATGAATAAATAAGCTATTGATTTATTTTTACTGACTCCTTAGCAATTTTCAAATTGGTAAGTGCTTATTTTCATGGTCATAAACATGAGACAGTATTGTCTACTCAGGATTTTAAATATTGTGCTCAGTTCCTCCCATATAGTATTTTAAACATGAACTTTTTTTTTTTTTTTTTTTTTTTTTGTGGTACCGGGGATTGAACTCAGGGGCACTTGACCACTGGGCCATATCCCCAGCCCTTTTTTGTATTTTATTTGGAGACAGGGTCTCACTGAGTTGCTAAGTGCCTCGCCATTGCTGAGGCTGGCTTTGAACTCGTGATCCTCCTGCCTCAGCCTCCCAAAGTGCTGGGATTACAGGCGTGCGCCACCGCGCCCGGCAGTAAACATGAACTTTTAAAGATAGTAATTCTCTTATTACAGAAAAATCCTTCCTGATTATAGAAATGTAGGATATTAATGTCATTCTATAAGAAAGAGGGGCTAGGGATGTATGTATCTTAGTGGTAAAGCATACAAAATCCTGGCATGCACATTATTCCTGGGTTCAATCCCTGTCACTGGAAAAAGAAAGTGATAATCAGATGGGGGATAATCCATAAATGCAATATAAAGTTTTTATCATAAATCATATTGGTTATACATAATACTATATTATACTTGAAGTGCTTAGGGCATAATGAATATCAACTGATACCTTGATTCTAGACCAGAAAGATGAGTATATACATAGAAAAATGTTTATTATTGGTTAAGATCCCTCCTAAATGGTCTATTTTACAAATATTTCCAAGAATTTCATAAGTTTGAGTGCCGAGTCTTGCTGACAATAGAGAAACCATCATTCTCATGTCTAAATTAAGGGAGGGTAGCTGGGTGCAGTGGTGCATGCCTGAATCCCAGCAGCTGAGGCAGGAGGATCCCTAGTTCAAAGCCAGCCTCAGTAACTTAGTGAGGCACTAAGCAACTCAGCAAGACCCTGTCTCTATTCAAAAGGGCTGGAAATGTGGCCCAGTGGTTGAGTGCCCCTGGGTTCAATCTCCCACAGAAAAATAAATAGATAAATACATAAATAAATAATAGGGAGTGTAGAACTTAACCGTGTGTGTATCTCAGTTTGTATCAAATTTGTTAAAATTTATTAAAGTAAAATCTTTTAAGGCATTCTAATATATAAAACAAAAACAGCTGTTTCGCTGGAAAGGAGAAGGAATACCATTGATTTTTCCATAGGACCCATGAGATACCGTGAAGCATCCTTATCAAACCACTTGACTGAAAGACTCCTGTTGTTTCTTCCACCTATAAAAATCTGCTTTTATTGAATAATGCTTTGGAATGACATTTATTAAAATAATAAATTTTATGAAAGAACTTTTATGTTATATAGTTATAGAAATGCATGGAAATCCAGAATATTGAGATATGTATTAGAACCATGGTCAGTATGGCATAGTGATTTAAGATTGTAGACTCAAGTTACAGGGCTTGGGATCTCGTAATACTGCTGTTTATTAGCTGTTTGATCAGTAGTGAAATGCTTATCTCTCCGTGCTTCAGTTTTCTCCTTTGTAAAATGAGGATATATGTATTAGTAGGTCTAACATTGTATGATTGTGTCAGTTAAGTGAGGTAATGAATGTGAGCTGCTTAGTATATGATGAATATCAACTCATGATTATAGATCAGAAGGATGGACATTTACAGCAAAATAACTAGTGAAGAATTATACTTAGGAATTTTTATGGAGTATTTCAAGGAATTTTCCTTTCTTCTCTCAAAGCTAATTATGACATAAACCAGGTTGGAATACAAGTTTATTATAATTTTCATATTAGTACTGTTCATTTTGACTACATGCTGCTACTGCCATTTCTCCTGTTTAGTCTGATGACATATTGCATAACTTTTATTAATCAGTGGAGCAAAGATCTTAGTAATTTCTGTAGGTGTCATAGGGTGAAGGAAAAAAACAAAAATTTAATGACCAAAAATTGATTACTTTTGATGTGATTTCGACATGAAAAAATAGTCACTAACTTTTTAAGTGTAGTTTTTTATTATGATTAAAAATCAAAATCCTTTGCATGTATTAGAAATCTTTACTAGAAATGATAAATCTATTTTAGTAGGAAGCCAAAGTTTCAGAAATTTTTTTTAGGAAATCTCTTGCTCTCATTCTGACTAAAAATTTAGATGTGACTTGTGTTTTAGAAAAATGTCTTCCTTAGCAAAAGTTGTTTTACAGATAGCTGACTAGGAAGTCTTTAAAAGACCAAAGGTTTATTCCATTTTAATTAAGCCTCTCAAACTCTCAAACTCCCAAGCTCTGAAGGTTATAACTAAGCTATTCTGCTTGCCAAGATGGGCAAGAAAACAAATTTATGGTATAATATACCTTCAATTTTGGTTAAGCTCAGCTGGAAAACAACTTTTCTTATAGTCTTACAGTGCACCAACACTTTATCTATCTATCTATCTATCTATCTATCTATCTATCTATCTAGTTTGGCACTGCTCTGGAAATGGTAAAGAGTATTTCTATTCAAATTTGGAAAAGCAGAAAATTAGAGACAAATCAACAATTTGGGCTCAGTGTCTATTAAACATAGTTTGAAAATTATATATTAACCTAAATTACTCCACTGATTGCAAAAAAACAATGGGAGGAATAGCTTTTTATAGTTAGTAAGGAATTAATCCTAACTTTTCTATCTTCCAATTTTTAATGAGAAATTGTTTATATGCATTAATCATTTATATCAAAGGTATATTTAGGTTTTGAGAGCTTAAAACTTGTAATTTTAAGGGTCTAATAAAAAGGAATATAAAATATAAATCAAATATTGAATTCTTTGTCTTTGAATGGAATACTGAAGGTGTTCTTCTTTCTTCTTATGTAGATTTCAATTGCAACCATTCAGTTGTAATTGAAAATAATCACTATTTTTATGCTAATAATGATAAAATGTTTAATGTGTGTAAATTAGTTTTCTTTTGCCTCTGTTTTTTGCTGGATATTTTAAGCAAGATATGGACTTTTAGATTTGCAGTTTTTCTCTAGCATCTTTATTTTTTGGATTTCACAGTTTCTGTTTGAATACTCAGTTTGGGTTTTGTTTGTTGATACTGGGGGATGAACCCAGGAACCCTTAACCACTGACCCACATCTCCAGCCTCTTCTTGTATTTTGTTTAGAGACAGGGTCTTGCTGAGTTACTTAGGGCCTGGATAATTTGCTGAGGCAGACCTTGAACTCTCAATCTTCCTGCCTCAGCCTCCTGAGCTACTGGGATTACAGAATCTCGCCACTGTCTAATTTTTATCATTTTAACTTTTAGTTGTGGTTTTCTCTCACTTTTTCTATTTTATTTTGTTGTTGTTGATGCTGCTACTGCTGTTTTTATTGTTATGTTAAGGTTCTGTGAAAGAAACCCAGGACCCAGGATATGCTAGGCAAATGCTCTCCCACCTAGCTACATCCCTAACCCTTTCTTTCACTTTTCTTAATGTGGTATTAGCTATACTTCCTAAGGCTACTTAATATATTGGATCAATTTTTGGATATTTACAGTAATTTTTAATTATTTCTGACAGTTCTTCTCCCATTCTCTCCTTTCACTTTATTATGACTGTTAATACATTTGATTGTTTCCCACGTCTTTAGTGCTCTTTTGTTTCACTTTTTCTCTTGCTCTGTCTCAGTTTGCACATTTTCTGCTCATTTATCTTCTAGTTCACTAATCCTGTGTTTTGTTGCATTGAAGTTTCTATGAAACTTGCCTCCCAAATTCTTAATTTCATATGTTCTATTTTTTATTTTGAAAATCACTGTTTTTTCTTCATTGATTTTAATTATTTAGTTACTTTCTCATCCACTGTGAACAGTTTTTTTGCTCTTTTCTGTGACTACGTTAAATAGTTTACTTAAAAATTTCTGACTCATTTGTGGATCTCCTTGGAATTATTCTTTGTCTCTTGATTATTGGTCAGACTTTGCTTTTTGTCATATTTGTAGTTTTTATTTTATATAATAAATGTTGTTCATAATGTAATAGTAGAAACTGACATAATGTTATTTTTTTGTCAACCTTAAATTAGATATTTGGAATTGCTAATCAGCTTCCAAAATTTTTTGCAATTTTTGGCTCCAGTAGATTCTGTCTGTCATTTCAACCTACACATATCAGTAGGGTTTCATGGGGGTTTTCTTTATCTGCAATAGTGTTTTAGAAGCTTAGCCTAAAATTAAATGGCAAATTTTCCCAGAAATGAAAACAATCAACAGGTTCAGTTTACCTAACAAGAGATCTTATCATTCTGCAAGTCTAGGTCATCCTTTTTTTTTTTTTTTCATTGTTCTCTACTATTTAAAAAAATATGATTTTTTTCTTGTTCTTGTTGAATCAGTGACTTGCCATTATGTAGTAATAACTTAGTTTTATAGAAGAATAAAATTTAAACAAATGTGTACATTATTTTACATCTTGTATTTATATGTGGTCTGTGTACTTAAACAAGTAGTTATAGAAATGTTGACTTATTCACTTAATATCAATATTTGCTATTTAATCTCCCGGTCCTGAACTATAGTGAATATTGAAGTTTGGGGAAAAAATTTAAAGGCCAATTTTCATTTTAAAATTCTTTTTTGTCAGTAGTAGCTTAAATGAAATGGAATAAAATATTAATTTTCTTTTTTCTCCAATTCTCTGTAGTGAGTGACAGTTGCTTCAGGAATCTTGCAGAAGACCGCAGTGGAATAAATCTCAAAGATCTTGTACAAGATCCTTCTTTGTGAGTATTTGCTTTGTAACACTAAGTATAATTTAAAACTTTATTATCGGTGTTAACTTTTAAAAAGAATTGTAACTGGGAAATAATTTATGGTTCAGCAATTTCTTCTTTTTGAATAATTTGTTTTACATGTAGTAAAACTGGATGGAATAGCTTCTTTTTTGGAATAGAAGAGATATCAGAAAATAGAATGGTGTCATCATTAAACTTAACTTTCAAGAAGCAGATTTAATAGCTAAGGTAATGTACTAGTAAATAGTGGGCAGGAAAAATGATTGATTTGCTTGGAAAAGTGAGATCAAATTTGTTTACATTAATTTAAAGCTTCATTGAATATATATTTAATATCTATTTGTATTCACAGTTAGAAACATGAAAAAGTTATATATAATAATCATATATACTCGAACATATTGGGTATAGTTTTAATTTTCTGTATTTTGAAACAAACTCTACATGGCATAGGAATTTTAGAGAGTTTCATAGAACTTGGAACAGACAACCAACATATGTTATCACTGACTATTTTTGAACACCACAATGGAGGCAGTTCCTTAATTTTTCATTAAGAACTTTTAAAATCAATTAATTATTTATTTATTTTTTCTTCACTGTGTGCTGAATGGACATATGTACAGATTCATATTTGTCTACCTTTCCTCATTTCCAGCATTTTTGAAGTAAGTTATTTTAAATGACTAGGGTTTTTGATTAGTATACATTTTGGTTTTTTTTTCATGTTGTTTTTCACTTGTCTATTTATCTTGATTCTTGTTCTCTTTTCTTTTGCTAACAGCCAAATTCTTTTCTTTTCCTTTCCACTCTTCCTTTCATTCTTTAACTTATATTTTCTCTCCTCCTTTCTCATAACCATCATATCTTATATCTCTTCTGTTCTTTCCCTGTTCAGCATTCGAAATTGCAAAACCTTTTACAAACTTACTGTTTTTACTATGGGCAATAACTGATCACATCATTTCTGTTTATTGTGACAATTAACATTGTAGATATCATATTAGGAACTATTTGGTTTAATGTTCTATATTGTTTGCATTGGTTGTCATTATTATTTTCTCCTCCTAAACCATGAAGTAGTAGATACCTTCAGGGACACTGTAAGTTCATATGGTTGAAACTCTGCCAACTCAGACTCATACTGATAAATGGGTAGACACATGAACAGTGTGAAATAGCAATGAAACAAACCACCCCAAACAAACTAAAATAATTCAATAACAGAATCTATCAATACCACAGTGGAAGAAATATCAGAGAATATTTGGAAGTTCAGAGTTAAATTGATCTGTGAGGTAAAGGATGATGCAAGGAGTAAAATCAAAGAGAAAATACAGGAAGTGTAAGATCACTTCCATAAAGAGAGATTCTGAAAAAGAACCAACTGAAAATGCTCGAAAAGGAACAATCAATAAACCAAATTAAAAATTCAATGGAATGTATCACCAGCAGACTAGACAACTTGGAAGATAGAGCTTTAGGCAAGGAGGACAAAATAAGTAATCTTGAAAATAGAGTTGATCATGGAGATGTTAAGATACTATGAGCAGAACTTTTGAAAATACTGGATAACATGAAAAGACCAAATTTAAGATTCATTGGGAGAGATGAAGGCTCAGAGATGCAAACCAAAGGAATGCACTGCACAATCTTTTCAATGAAATAATATCAGAAAATTTCCCAAACCTTAAGAATGAAGTGGAAAAGTAAACGCAAGAGGCTTACAGGAACCAAATATGCAAAATTGCAACAGACCCACACCAAGGCACATTATTGTAAAGAAGCCTAGCATATAGAATAAGGATAGACTCTTAAAGGCTGCTAGAGAAAAATGACAGGTTAGAGGTAAACCAATCTGGATCTCAGCTGATTCACAAATCCAACCCTAAAAGTTAGGAGGACTTGGAATAATACCAAGCTCTAAAGAAAATGGATGTGTGGGGCTCGGGTTATGGCTCAGTGGTAGAGTGCTCACCTTGCATGTGCAAGGCCCTGCGTCCAATCCTCAGTACCACATAATAATAAATAAATAAATAAATAAAACAAAGTTATTGTGTCCAACTACTACTAAAAAATAAATATTAAAATAAGAAAGAAAATGGATGTCAACTGAGAATGCTATTCCCAGCAAAACTGATGATGAAATAAGAACCTTCAATGATCAAGCCGGGCGCGGTGGCGCACGCCTGTAATCCCAGCACTTTGGGAGGCTGAGGCAGGAGGATCGCGAGTTCAAAGCCAGCCTCAGCAATGGTGAGGTACTTAGTAACTCAGTGAGACCCTGTCTCTAATAAAATACAAAAAAAAGGGCTGGGGATGTGGCCCAGTGGTCGAGTGCCCCTGAGTTCAATCCCTGGTACCACAAAAAAAAAAAAAAGAACCTTCAATGATAAAAAAGAAAAAAAAATTTAAAAGGAATTCACAACGAAAAAGCCTATACTATAAAACATACTCACTAAAATATTCCATGAAGAAGAAACGAAAAATAGAAATGAAAAGCAGCATAAGGAGGAACTACACTAGAAGAATAGTCAATCAAAGGAGAAACTAATACAAATTAAAAACTAGAAATAAATGAAAATGACAAATAAAAAATCATTTCTCAGTAATAACATTGAATGTAAATGTCCTACACTCATGTCAAAAGATATAAACTGGCAAATTGGATTTAAAAACAAGGCATAACAATATGTTTTCTCCATGAGACTCACTTCATAGGCAAAGATAGCCACAAACTTATGGTGAAAGGATGGAAAAAACATCATTCACATGGATCTCATAAATATGCTGGGGTTTCTATCATCATATCAGATAAAGTGGGCTTCAAGCCAAAGTTAATCGGAAGGGACAAAGAAGGTCAGTTCGTGCTGCTTAAGGGAATTATACAACAGCAAGAAATAACAATCATAAATACTTATGCTCAATATAATGGAGAGTCAATGTACATGAAACAAACCATTCTCTATCAAAAATCAAATAGACCATAACACAATAATACCAGATGACTTTAAAACAACTCTCTCGTCACTGGATAGAGCTTCTAAACAAAAACTACAAAAAGAAGCTATAGAACTAAAAAATACAATTAATAATTCAGACTTAACAGACTTATGTAGAATATTTCATGAATCAATGACTGAATACTCTTTTTTCTGAGCAACACATGGATCATTTTCTAAAATAGACCATATCTTCAGCCACAAAGCAACTCTTAGCAAATACCAAAAAAATAGAGAAAATACCTTGCATTCTATCAGATTACAATGGAATGAAATTAGAAATCACAATAAAATAAAAAATAGAAACTACTCTAATAACTGGAGACTAAATAATGTACAATAGAATGATGAATGGATAGCAGAAGAAATCAGGAGTGAAATTAAAAAAAAACACTTAGCAGTAAATGAGAATAGTGATACAGCATATCAAAATCTCTGGCACAATAGGAGGGAGGCTCTGAGAGAAAGTTCATAGCATTGAGCTCATTTATTGAAAGAATAGAAAGTCACCAAATAATCTTATATATCAAGGTCCTAGAAAAAGAAGCACTAATGACACAAAAAGCAGTAGAAGACAGGAATGATAAAATCACAGCCAAAATCAATGATTGAAACAAAAAAGTTCAAAATTTGTTGGTTGTTTGAAAACAACAATTTGTTTCTTTGAAAAAAATAAAAGAAATTGATAAATGCTTAGCCAAACTAACCAAAAGAATTAGGGGGAAAAATCTTGAATTACTAAAATTCACAATTAAATAAGAAATATCACCAGAGACATTACTGAAATACAGAGGATAATCAGAGACTATTTTGAAAACATATACTGAAATAATACAGAAAATCTTGAAGATATCGACAAATTTCTAGCTACATATAACCTACCCAAATTGAATTAGGAGGACATGGAAAATTTAATAGACATGGTAATGAAATTGAAGATATCATCAAAAGCCTATCAAAAAAGAAAAGCCCAGGTTTGGATGGATTTTTTTTTTTTTTTTTTTTTGGTACCAGGGATTGAACTCAGAGGCACTCACCCACTGGGCCACATCCCCAGCCCTTTTTTTGGTTTTTATTAGAGACAGGGTCTCACTGAGTTGCTAAGTGCCTCACCATGGCTGATGGCTTTGAACTCGCGATCCTCCTGCCTCAGCCTCCCAAAGTGCTGGGATTACAGGCGTGCGCCCGCGCCCGGCTTGGATGGATTTTTAGCTGAGTTCTACCTCTCTAAAGAAGAACTAACATCAATCCTGCTCAAATTATTCCATGGAATAGAAAAAGAGGGAACTGATCCACACTCCTTCTATGAAGCTCTTAAAACACTGATACCCAAACCAGACCAAGGCACATCAAGGACAGTAAACTTTAAACCAATAACCCCGATGAACATAGATGAAAAAATTCTTAATAAAATATCAGCAAATCACATACAAAAACACATTAAATAGGTAGCAAGTGAGGAGGTAAATCTGGCATTGGGAACTTCCTGTGGCAGTTCCACCATTGTAAATTGCCCAAATGCAAGTGAACTCCCCTTCAGATCTGCTAAGAGGTCCCATGCAGCATCAGAGATGGGTGTGACCCTCTGGGAACTGAGCAGCCTATATGCTCCCACCTCTATCATGTTTTGGTGAAGAACTTTCCATAGAATCTCTTTGATGTCTTCCAATACAAATAAAGCAAATACGAGCTTCTGTCCTGATTAGAAGCTAGACCTGTGTTGTCAGCTTTGCCCATCTCTGCCCCTCTTTGAAACTACTTTCTGTGTTCTGTGGTTATTTTGCCGTACTACTTTTTTTAGCTTTTATTTTTCAGTCAGTCAATCCCACTGAAGGGATACCCATTCCCTCCCCTGATCGGGATGTGAGTGATAATTGATTATATTTAAAAGTGAAGAACTTATTTCTGTTCCAATCTCCTGGCATAAGTCTTTTATACTTTTTCATTGATTTATGTTATTTGTGAATATACATAAGTGGTTCCATGTGAATATAAATGTTGCAACATTGACTAGGATATTTGTGTATTTTTTTTAAAAATTCTTCTTAAGTAATCTTTGTACTTTGATGAATATTCATAGACTTGTATGAGTATTAAGTTATCATACGTATGTTACTATAATACATGTTTAAAATAAAAAACAATTATTAGAATAAATATGCATTTGATGAATGTTTTATAATGAATGTGCATTGCAGTTTTATGTAATGATTCACCCACATAAGCTGCTGGGCCTGAAGGTATTTGATGGTACACAAGTTTTACATATTTCAAGCACCATTCCATTACAAGGGTAGAGTGAATAACAGTGGAGGAAAGAGTGGGACTGAAAAAAAACTCAGGCTTATCAGGACAGTATTAATATAGCAGTGTATGCAGTGTCTTAATCAGACAAGGCAGCAGGTACAGAACTTCTATGAACAAAGTATAGAAATAAAATTGAATCAAATTGTGTTTGTATATGTACATATGTATTTATTTACTCATATACATATGTGTGTGTCCCACACACACACAAATAAATGATGTTTACACCAATAGTAGTCTGAGCTAGATGTGGTTCTTACTGCCCGAGGGCAGATCAAAAGAGCAAAACTTAAATTATTTCATACTATAAATCTATATCAAGCTAATGGCATAATGATAGGTACTCTGTAATTTTTCTAAAATACCTACCCCTACATTTTGCTTCCACTGTAATAGAACAAATTCCTGGAATTGAATGAACTGAGTGAGCTATTGGGCAAACATGATAAAGGAGCCATGCCATGGGAAAACAGATATTTAGTAAGTTATGAATTTTTAAGCAAGACTTTCTGGTTTTGCAAGTAACTTTGGATCTGTTGTAATTATGGGAGCTGAATGTAACTTTTGGCAAGGTTGAAGTGAAGGGGATATCTGATGAGTTTTGTCAGTTTTTAAGAATACTTGCTTCTGTCACAATCCTGTAAGTGTGAAAATGTAAGACCACATAGATGCTTCTATTACAATCCTATAAGTGTTAAGTCTAAGGCAAAGAAGAGAAACTCGACATTCACTTTCAGCTGATTAATGTATGTAAGGGTTTATTTGAGTTAATAATTTGCATGCATGCTAAATTTCAAAATAAATGACTATTTTTATAGCTTATCTTCTATTTATGGTTATGACTATTTTCAAATTGATTTCCCTTGCTATATGTATAATTTATTAGTTTGTGTTGTGTTATATACACTCTTCTTATTGTTGTGGTCTCTCAATAGGACATTGAAATGTGTTGTCAAGTTTAACTTGATGTCATCATATATTAGAAACATATGTCAGTTCTACATAATTTTCATCTAAACAAGAAGTCATTCTTACCATGATATTACTAATTCTTCTCTTTAAGTATAGAAATGTACATTATCTAATTTATAAAAATAATTTCTATTATTTCTTCTGGAGAGATGACTACTATCTGCAAAAGATATACTGTAAAGTATTTAAATTATATTGTTTATTTTATATTCAGTTGTGTTCTTCATTGAGGTAATTCTTAAATTCTCAATACTTTTAAATCCCTTTGAGTATTTGCTGCAGATAAGAGATAAAGAGCATGTTATCATATTTGTGTTTTAGATTTCTTATTTCTTATTTCCATTAGAATAATTACTTGAACTCAGACAAAAGAAAACATGCAAGAGAAAAGAACTATAAAAATTTGTTGGTACTTTATATGATGCTCAAAAAACCTTTTGGGGTGGGTGTTAACAGCTGATTTTATATCATGTATATGGATGTGTTTTATTTAATTTACTAAGATTCATAAAAATTAAGGACTATCTTAGGCATGACCATTTTAGGTGTGTGTTGTGTTTGACAGGAAAAGTTGTTTAATACATGGAAGAATTGGCCATCTCAGAATGCTGGAAGTATAATCCAGAATGTAGTATATTAGTAATTTTCCTTTGAGTCAAATAAGGAATGTTTTCCATTGTATATATATATATATATATATATATATGCCACATTTTGCTTATCTATTCATCCGTCAGTGAATACTTATATAGCTTTTACCTTTTGGCTGTTGGGAGTAATTTTCCTATGAACATAAATGTACAAATATGTCATTTGTATATATATCCAGATGTGGAATTGCTGAATCATAATTTTAATTTTTTGAAGAACCATCATATCATTTTTCATAGCAACTGCACATTTTTTACATTTCCACTATTAACATATTAGGGTTCCAGTTTTTTTTTACATTCTCACTGACACTGCTGTATTTCATTTGTGATAGCAGCTATTCTAATGGGTATAGATTATGACCTGAGCTGGGGTTGTGGCTCACTGGGAGAGTGCTCACCTAGCACATGTGAGCCACTGGGTTCAATTTTCAGGACCACATTAAAATAAAATAAAGGTATTGTGTTCATCTACAACTAAAAAATATACTTAAAAAAACTTATGACCCAACAATCCAATATGTGTTCTTGGTATTTTTTTAAAAATATTTTGGACACAATACCTTTATTTATTTATCTTTATGTGGTCCTGAGGATCAAACCCAGTGCCTCACCTGTGCTAGGCAAGTGCTCTACCACTGAGCCACAACCCCAGCCCTGTTCTTGGTATTTTTAATTGAACTTTACTTCTTTATATCTTGTCTTTAATAATGACTTTGATGTACCTCTTCTAGAGAGAACAGGGGGAAAGGGTGTTTTTGTTTGACTGTTATAACACTGTTTTAAATTCTGAAGCAAACTCTATAAAACTGTCGGTTAAACATAGAAATTCTCTTCACTTTTATTGCAAAGAATATTAAAAGCACAGTTAAGTCCATAGTAATTTTGTAACCATAACATTTTGATAAGTTCATCTTTCTAATTTTGTTTTGTTTTACTTGCATTGTTGCTTTGCTGCTATTCTTATTATAACTCATCTATATAGAGTGATATTTTTCTTATTATAACTCAACCTATAAAGATTGCTTTTGGGGAAAAATTCTTTTTGCCCCATATTTTTTATTGGCTCATTATACTTGTACATAATGGTGGGATTTGGTACATATTCCTGCATGCACACTATATAACAATATAGTTTGGCCAATATCACTCCCTAATATTGTGCTTTTCCTTCCTCCCTCCCCCTGATTTCACTTCTCTATTCTACTGATTTCCCGTTGATTTTCATGAGACCACCCCCCCATGCACACTCACACTTTTCTGGAAAGAAAAAATCTTTTCTTAATTGATACCAGCTTGGAAGTGTAGTGCACTTATTATAAAACAATAGTAGCAACCTGCTAGTTGAAATATATTATGTCAGATAGTAGCGATTAAAGAATAACATTTTATTTTTAAAAACAAAGACAAAATTAAACAATAGTTGTATCTATGGATATTTTATTTTCCTTTGTGTACATTACAAATTTTACCACTTTCAATGGAATTTTTATTCTTTTGGTTGCCGTGAAACACAGCCTCGTTCCCCTGAGTATACTTGTCATCTTACCACAGTCTATCTGATTAAATGATATTTTAGTCCCTTGGATCATGACATTAAATATGAAGGAAAGGCAGGATTTCTGTCTGAAAAGCAATCATCACTAAATATAGCTTGTACTTATCTGCTGGTGTTAAGACAGGTTGCTATGGTGAATTGAATTTCTTAAAAATGCCAGTCAGGAGAGGATAAACAGTGGTTTCTGAAGGGGTTATTTTCCATAGGACATTACATTCTCATGTTATATTTTCATTTAGATGAATTTAGTTAATGTTTTTATACACTATTTATAACATTTTATTTTTAGAGTATATTTGAGGCCTTTATTATCTATTAAACAAAACAGAAGTGTTTTTGCGTTGTTATCCTTTGTTTCTCTGTAGATAAATTTCACTTGGTATTGAAATTCATTTTTTCAAGGGCATCATTTTAAACATTATTGATTTTTCACTTTGCTCTGCTGCCAGTAGTTCTGCTAAATCTAAAAGAACTATCAAAACTGTTTTCTTTGTACCTCTAAGTATAAAAGTTTATTATTTTTAATTGTTTTCTTTTTAATTTGATAAATTATATACATTTTGGTTTATAAAGCATATTGATAAAATACAGTTTAATCTTGGTTAGTGCTATGGTGTTATTATACTATGTTAGAACTACAAAGCAAAAGATATAATAGTACTTTTAGAAAACTCGTTAATTTCCCCCTACTCCTGAGAGTGTATGTTTAATTTTAAATGGATTATTCACTTTAGAATTTATATTCAAAAGTAGTATGTGATGTTTTAGATACTTAGCAATTAGGATTAAACAGACATAGTTCCTGTGGTTAAGGAAAATATGAATGAAGATGGATAATATCTAAGATTTCTGCCTGAGTCATATAGATAGACAATCCAATCTTTAAAATTTAAATGAAATAAGGTGGCAGAGCAAGATGGTTGACAAAGATACTCAAAGGCACACTGAGTTGAACAGTTATTCATGCACTAAACTATTCACAAAAGCTAAGGAAATCAGATGAGAAACAATAGTGCCTGCTTTAGTATAAGAAAATAAAATGACATAATGAAGAAGGCAATGAGAGAATTGTGTGTGTGTGACCTCTCCTCCAACCACAAGCAGCCCAGCATGGAGACAGATGTTTCCTGCTTGCAGGAGGGAGAAAGAATTAAATCCAGACCTTATTCTTGAAACATAGTACCAGGCCTGCCACAAGGAAACCCACTGCTAATCAAAGTTCTATGACCTCTGCCCCCAGGCTAATACCTGTGGGCTGAGCTGTTGGAACCCTGTAAGGTTAGGCAATTAACTGTAACCACCTCTTCTCCTCCAAATGTGGAAGATAGAGTGGGGAGCAAGACTCCTCTACCTGCTGGGGAATAGAGTATGAAAACTAACTAGCACAGAGATCTGTCTTGAAGCCCAGTGCAAGGCCTGTTATGGTTAATACCCAGAACTGTCTGGAAACTGAAGGGCTTGTTCACAGGCCAGGACTAACAGACAACATAAGCCTCTAGATAAGCACTGGCATCAGATGGAGATGTGAATTATGGTGGGACAGACTGGAGTTTGGGCCTGCATTATTTCCAGCCTTGAAGTGGGCATGGGGCACACTCACCCTCCTTGTGAGACTGTTTGGTCCCCTGTGACTGTGAAATTCAGGTGTAACCCAGCTAAGTATCAGCCTGCGTGACCAAGAGATTACCTTCACCAAAACTGCTCCAACCTTGGACAGTATAGCATGGTGCAAGACCCTATTCACTGGTGTGGAACAAGATAATAAGTGTAAGACTTTTCCCTGGAATGATGTACTAGGCTTGTGAAACCTAACATTGAATAGTTTCTAACAGCACCCTTCCCAGACCTGCCTGAGTACAGACCTCTGGAATAGTTTTACTGCCAGAAGAAGACATGCAGTCCCAGTTGTGTTGGTTGCAGTAATCTTGGACCACAAGTCTAACTCAGCAATAGGTAGTTCATACCAATGTGGGTCCTATAACAGTGCTTTGTTGGTCTTGGCAGGCTGTGGGCTCTGGGCGTGACACAAGTTGATAGCATTGGTGGTTATAGATATGACATAGGAGCCTTTGGCAGAATCCTGCAGTGCATGATACAAGCTGGTAACTGTGGATAGGGCCAACTTCAGCCCCAGGGAGAGGCTTGTGGGGATAGACTATGTTTTATAGGTACTTTTCTTTTTTTTTTTTCTTCAAATTTATTTTTTATTCTAAGTTGTTAGAAATGACAGCAGAATGTATTACATTCTTATTATACTCGTAGAGCACATATTTACATATCTCTGGTTGTATGCAAAGTATATATTCACACCATTCATGACTTCATACACGCACTTATTCTGTTTCTTTTTGAATAAGACATCAACATGTATTTTTACAAACCTGGATTTGGATTGCCCTCTAGTGTTGGAACAGTAACAACACACCAAGAGTAGACTCCTGGCAAATCTGGACCTGGACACCATCCAGTGCTGAAATAGTGGAAGTGACTGCAGTTCCAGAGATCATAAGAATCTTGTTTAGAATTTATGGAATGATTAGCCGGGCGCGGTGGCGCACGCCTGTAATCCCAGCACTTTGGGAGGCTGAGGCAGGAGGATCGCGAGTTCAAAGCCAGCCTCAGCAGTGGTGAGGCACTTAGCAACTCAGTGAGACCCTGTCTCTAAATAAAAAATACAAAAAAGGTCTGGGGATGTGACCCAGTGGTCGAGTGCCCCTGAGTTCAATCCCCAGTACCACAAAAAAAAAAAAAAAAAAAAAAAAAAGAATTTATGGAATGATAAGCTCAAACAAAGCCAGATCATAAAGACTGGAATAAATACCCAATACTTCAATGCCTGGATTACATCCCTTCCCAGCAAGTTTTAAGAGCTTTCAAGAAATCATCACCTCACCTAATACTCAGAATAAACTGACCAGATAATATTCAGTATGGGAGAACACTTAGAAATTTTAAAACAACTCTTTTTAAGGAAACTCAATGAGTCTGGGGAAAAAAAAAAACAGAAACATTGCAATACTCTAACAAAGAATCTTATCAAGGAGATGGAAGCAGTTTTTAAAAAGCAAACAAAGTCTCGACCTGGAAAATACACTCAGTAAAACTAAAAACTTTATACAAGGCATCAATAGCAGGATAGATGAAACAGAAGACAAAGTTAGTGAGCTTCATACGCTATTTGAAATTATACAGTTGGAAAAGAAAAGTAATGAAAGCTTATGTGAACTTTTGTTCAGTATTATAAGAGCAAATATTTGGGTTGTGGTTCAAGGAGGATTTGAATGTCAAACAGGTAGAAAGTGCATCCAAAGAAATAATAAGTTTTCTGTTATTATTTCAACAAAAAGAGGACTAAGAGGAAAGTTTATAACAACCCCACATCAAAAAGTGAAATCTCTTATATAAACAGTCTATTGCTGCATCTCACAGAACTAGAAAAACAAGAACAAATGAAACCCAACATTAATAAAAGGAAAGAAATAATATAGAGACTAATAACAAATACTGTAGAGAAGGATACAGATATCCAGGTAAAGGGGATTCAAAAGTCACCAGTCAGATTTAACTCAATTGAATCTACCCCAACTTGGAATCAAACTCTCAGAGGTGAAAGATAAAGAAGATTCTCAGGGATTCAAGAAAAAATAAGTAATACAGAGGGGTGTCCCAATTCACTAGACAGGAAATTTCTCAAAAGAAACCTTATAGGCCAGGATAGAGTGGCATGAGATTTTCATAATATCGCAGGCAAGGGGGAAGTTTAGAAGGAGAGAGGTGAGAAGCTGTCAACCAAGAATACTGTACCCAGCAAAGCTATCCTTTAGAAATGGAGATAAAGATGTTCCCCAACAAAAGCTATAAAAGTCACTGGTAAGAGTAATTACACAAGTTAAAAATGATCTAATTATATAAGCATGGTGATTAATTATTCATATCTTTAGCATGGAGACTAAAAATACAACAGTAAAAATAGTAATAATTACATTAGTATGTTGAGATAGGTAATATAGAAAGATGTAAAATAGGATGTGAGAAATTAAATGTGTGAGGAGACAAGGAGTGCAAATATTGTTTTCTTATTGGTATTTTCTCTTGTTCTTTTGTTTCTGTTCTTCATGATCATATTAATTTGCTACAAGTTCAAAAATAGCATGTTGTAATCAAAAGATGTTTATTGTAAGCTTCATAGTAACCACAAAGGAAAAATATGTACTAGACAAACCAAAAATAATAGGAATCAGAATATAGTACTAGAGGAAATCACTTAACACAAAAGACCTGAAAAATATTAAAACGTAAGGAATTCCCCCAGCCCCCCAAAAAACTAGAAGAATTTTTTATTAAATGGCTGTAGTAAGACCTTACCTATCAATAACTATCTCAAATGTAAAGGAATTAAATTCTCCACTTAAAAAAGACAGAATGACAGAATAGATAAAACAATAAGACACAAATATATGTTGCTTACTAGAGACTCATTTCAACTCTGAGGTCACATATAGACCCAAAGATAAGAAATGGAGTAAGATATTCTGTGCAAATGGAATCCAAAATTAAGCCTGAATAGCCATACCTACATCCAATATAACAGACTTTAAATCAAAAGCAATGAAAAGAAACAAGGAAAGGTCATTAGTGATGATAAAGGGGTCAGTTTAGCAGGTGGAAATAACAGTTCTAAATACATGTGCAACCATTATTGTTGCACCCAAATAAATGAAACAAATATTAATAGACCTAATGGGAAAGATTGATTACAATATAGTAATAGTTGGGGACTTTACCACCCACTTTCAATAATGGATAGATCATCTAGGCAGAAAATCAGCAAAACCCAAATGGACCTACCAGACATCCACATAACATTCCTTTCAACTTCTGAAGAACACATTTTTTTTTTCCTTCATCAGCATATGGAACATTCTTCAGGATACATCATATAATAGGCCACAAAATAAGACTTGATGAATTTTTAAAAAGTTGAATTCAGATTGAGTATCTTTTTGGACCACAATGCAATGAAATTTTAAATCAATAACAAGAAAAAACTCTGGGGACTATACAAAAACATAGGAATTAAACAACTTAGTTTTGAACAGCTAGTAAGTGGGCTAAGGAAGAAGTCAGGAATGAAATTAAAAATACTTCTTGAAGATTCATCATTCCAAAAACATGAGATTCGACAAAAAGATGAGAGTTTATAACAATCAATCCCACATCAAAAAGTGAAAGATCTCGTATGAACAGTCTATTGCTGAAACTTGCAGAACTAGGAAAACAAAAACAAATCAAACCCAACATTAATAAAAGGAAAGATATAATAAAGACCAGAGCAGAAATAAATAAAATGGATATTAACAAAAAAAGATGAATGAAATTAAAAAATAAAATAGTGAAACCATTAGCTAGATAGACTAAAAGAGAAGACTCAATAAGAGACAAAAGGAGAAATATTATAAATATACTACAGAAATAGAAAAGATTGGAGATTGTTATGAAAAATTATATGCCAACAAAATTGATAACCTAGAGGACATGAACAAGTTTCTAGACACATAAGTCTTACGAAGACTGAGTTATGAACAGACCAATAACTAGTAATGAGACTCAGTAACAAAAAGCCTTCCATCAAAGAAAAGTTCATGACAAGATGGTTTCACTGATGAATTCTACCAAACATTTAAAGAACTAATATTAGTTTTCCTTAAGTTATTAAAAAAAAAAGGATGAAAAATTTCCAAACACATTCTACAAGGCCAACATTACCCTAATACCCAAACCAAATAAGGACATAACAAACTACATATTAGTACCCTTGATGAACATAGATTCCAAATCTTAAAACACTAACAACCTGAATACAGCATTGTATTAAAAAGATTATTCACTATAGTCCAGTGAGATCCATGCCAGGGATGCAAAGATGGTTTACTGTATGCAAATCTGTAAACATAACAGATACCAGATCAACAGAGTGAAGGACAAAATCCCTACGATTATCTCAGTAGATGCAGAAAAGGTATTTGATATAATCCAACATCTCTTCATGATAAAAACACTGAACAAATTGAATGAACATATTTCAACATAGTAAAGGCCATTTGTAATAAACCAACATATAACATTGTACTGAATGGGGGGAAAACAAAAAGGTTTCCAAGATCAGGGACAAGACAAGGGATGCATACTTTCACTACTTTTATTTGGTCTACTGCTAGAAGTACTGGCCAGAACAATCAGGCAACAGAAAGAAGTATAGGGCATTCAAATTGGATCTAAGAATCAAATTGTCACTGTTTGCAATGATATAATTACACACACACACACCCCAAAGAGTTTACCCACCAATAAACTATTAGAACTAATAAATGAATTCAGCAAAGTTGCAGGATACAAAAACAACATACAAACATAAGTAGGTTTGCTATATGCTCACAGTGAATTATCTGAAATAGAAATCAAGAAAGCAATCCCATTTTCAATAGCTACAAAACAGAAAACCTAGGAATAAACTTAACCAAAGGGATGAAATATTCTCTACAATGAAAACTATAAAACATTCATGAAAAAAAGAAAATGGAGAGGATACCCCAAAATGGAAAGATATTCCATGTACATGGATTGGAAGAATCAGTATTGTTAAATGTCCGTCCTACATTTTCTTCAATTCTAAAATTTATAGGGCACCACCACAAAACCCTTAGTAGCCAAAGGTATCTTGAGCAAAAAGAACAAATCAAAAGGCATTATACTACCTGATTTTAATATATACTATAAAGCTATTGTAATCAAAACATTGTGGTATTGTCATAAAAACAGACACAGACCAGTGGAACAAGATGGAGGGCCGAGAAGTAAACTCACACATCCATAGCCAACTGATTTTTTTTTTTTTTAAACAAAAGTGCTAAAAACACCTATTGGAGAATTGGCAGTCTTTTCAATAAATCGTGCTTGGAGAATAGAATATTCATATGTAGCAGGATGAAATGAAACCCCTCTCTCACCAGTTGTAAGACTTACATGTGGGACCTCAAAGTATGAAACTGCTGGAAGAAAACATAGGAAATGCTTAAGGATATTGAAATGGCAATAATATTTTGGACAAGAATTCCAGAAGCACAGACCACAAAAGCAAAACCACTGAAGTGCGATTGCATCAAATAAAAAGCTTCTTCACAGTAAAGGGAACAAGCAGCATAGTGTTTTGATAACCTACAGAATGGGAAGGAGTATTTGCAAACTATACATGTAACAAGGAGTCAATAACCTGAATATATAAGGAAATCCAAAAACTCAATAACAAAAAGTGGTTTAAAATGGGCAATAGATCTAAATAGAATTTTATCAAAAGAAAACATAAAAGGCCAAAAGGTTTATGAAAAAATGTTCAGTATAATGAATCAAGGAAATGCAGATCAGAACTACTGTGAGAGATTACTTCAGCCACGTGAGAATCAAAAAGAAAAAATAGATAAGTAATACTGTGAGAAAAGGGAGCCCTTTTAGTATAGCCATTGTGAAAAACAGCATGGAGATTTCTCAAAAATTAAAAATCAAACTACCACATGATCCTGCAGTTCCACTACTATGTATATATCCAAAGGAAATATGTAGAAGAGACTTAGTCGATACTATTTTCACTGAAGCATGATTCATAATGGCCAAGAAATGGAAGAAATCAAAGTGCACTTATGAATGGGTAAATTGTGTGTGTATATACACATGTATATGGAGTACTATTCAGCTGTGAGAAAGAATGAAATCTTCTCATTTGTGATGACATACATGGAACTGGAGATTATTATGTTAAGAAAAACAAGCCAAGCCCCACAAGAAAAGTATGGTATCATATTACTCATGTAGAGACTATAAAATTTATCTCATAGAAGTTGAGAGTAGAATGTTATTTACCAGAGCCCAGGGAAGGCTGATAGAGGAGGTTAGAGAAGGATGGTCAAGGTTGATAATAAGTAGGTAGTAAGTTACAGTTAGATAAGAGTAAGAAGTTTTAATGTGCTGTTGCACAGCAGGGTAACTATAGGTAACAGTAATGTTCTGTATATTTCAAAATAGTATGAGAAACGATTTTTTAAAGTTTTCATCATAAAGAAATCATAAATGTTTGAGAAATATGTACTTATATTCTGATTTAAATTCTATGCAGTATATCATGTAGTGAAAAAATTACATGGTACCCCATTAATTTTAAATAAAATTTAGAAAATGAAAAATGAAAAATTTTAATGAAATAATGTATCATTTTACTTGATACTTTAATTTTCAGTGTGTAGAACCTAATTCAAAATAATTTAAAAAGCAAAACTAGACTTGACTGGTTAAGGTATGTAAAGAGTACTTCTCTCAGAACCAAGAAAGAACTTTAGACATCAGTTTAGCCTGTAAGAACCTCAGGGAATATGATTTGGGGTTTTGTTGTCACTGGGTTCATTTCTCACACCTTCTGCCATTATCTCTTCTCATCTTTCTTAAGTTTAGTTTTACTAGGGTTTCTGCATAAAACCAGGAAGATTTCTCACACCTTCTGCCATTATCTCTTCTCATCTTTCTTAAGTTTAGTTTTACTAGGGTTTCTGCATAAAACCAGGAAGATGGTTGCTAACTTATTATAATTCCCTTCCTCCCCTTCTTTCTGGTACCATGAGTTCTATCAAATGTAAAATATCAGGAAGAGTAAAAGCTTCACTTATATTTTCATATACTACATATCTCCTCAAACATTTATGACTTCTTTATGGTAAAAACCATAAAAGTTCTTTCTTGTAGCTTTTTGACATGTACCATACATTATTGTTATCTGTAATCCCCTTACTGTGGAATGGTACGCCAGAACTTCTTCTTTTTAACTGTAACTTATCCATTGATCAACCCAAACTAATCAATGAGACCAGATGGTGGGATATTTTGATTTACTGATCATGAGACAGATATTTGTGGCTGAAATGGTGGGCTAGTGTAAGTAAATGTGGGAAAACATGGTCCCCAAAGAAAAGACTAATAAAAACTAAGAGACATTGACTCTATTGATTCTCAGTGGTTTATTTAAGAAGAACTTATGTATTGTCAAGAATAATTATTAAAGTAGCACATTTTGCTTGCCTACACATAGTGTATCAGATATTGGTAATAACATATATAACAAACAAAGGATTATATATTTCAATTAATTAATAATTGTTCTTCCATACTTGTTGACATTATGATAATACACATGCATAAATGTGAAGTGTCGCACATGAATTCATTCATTCATTTATTTTTTAATTTATTTATTTTTTTTATTCTAAGTTGTTAGAAATGACAGCAGAATGTATTACATTTCATATTATACTTAACAGAGCACATTTTACATATCTCTGGTTGTATACAAAGTATATTTATTTAATTACTGCTGGCCAAACAGTAGGTGAATTAGCAACAGTTTATTTCTACTTTTCTATAACTTCATTTTTCTCAAAAAGAGAAACTTCTTCACTATAAGCCAAAAAGGAAAAGGAATTTAAATGTTAACATTCAGAATTCCATCATGATACTGTAACTGAAAAATATTATTATACAGACATGCAAAATCTTAATAGTAAGACTATTAAAGTGTTCCTGGAGGAGGCAATATTTGAATGCAGTTTTGTTTAAAAATAAAGAGAAACATAATGGACCTTGGAGGGATAGAGTAGAAGCTGGAGGAAAGTGGTTATGTGAAGAAATGGAAAATTCATTAATAATAACACTGTTTAGAAGCCTAGTTGGCTAAAGATGAATGAGAGTTTAGAGGTTGAAATTCATGATTAAAACAAAGTTTTGGTATCTGTGATTACATTGCCTATTGCTTAGTTGTATATTGCTATGAAACAAATTACCACAAACTTGCTTGCTTAAAAAATAACATTTATTATCTCATAGTTTCAATGAATTATGGTTTTTCACACAATTGGTTTTCTTCTGAGGGACTACCAAGATTTCAAAAGAGGTTTCAATTGGGTGGCATTATCATCTGAAGGGTCAGTTAGGGAAGAATTACTTCCAGACACATTCATATTGTTGACAGAATTCATTCATACCTTTGTGGTTTATATAACTGTGGACTTTTTGATGCCTTTGGCTAATTGATCTCTGTAGCTTTTACCAACTTTGCCGTATGTATCATCATGGGAGTGTGCACTGTCTCCTTTACTGTTAGATGATATAAGGATGTGAAGAAAAGGGGTGGCAGGCATTAGGTATTACCTTATGATCTTTGGGCACAATATTTTTGAAATGTTCTTTGTTACTGGGAAGCCATATTCAATACATTTAATTAAAAAACTAAAGCTTACGAAGTTGTGATTTACCCGAAATCATAAAACTACATAGTAATGGACCACCTGACAACCAAGTATTGTGCACTTTCCATTCCCACACTTTTGGCTTTCTTGTTTCTTTGTTATCATATTTGGTCTTAATTTGTGTTGCTAAATTTATTAAAAATATGATGAGTACATCTAAGCCTTAGATTCCCTGGCGTAAAAATGTTTGAAAAAAAATTTTTAAATGAACTATAGGTCTATGATTTTGGACCATTTCATTGGTGTCTCACAATAAACTTTAAAAAATGTATGATCTCAATTTTTGTTTGCAAAAGGAGGGTGAGTAGACTTTTATTTTCTTCAATTTGGGTATATTTTGTTGTCTGAAGTGAGACAAAGGAGAGTAAAAGTTAGACTGAAAGTAGCATTTAATAACTGCAAAAGAAAAGCATCAAGGACTGACAGTTGAGCCTTGTATATTAACTCCACTATGGATTTTTATTAGTGAAAGATTGCTGGCTGTGGGTTGGGAGGAAGCCAATAAATTAGGTAATCAAAAGTCTGTGTAAGTATATTTTTACTAATGAACACTGGCTTGTAACTCAGCCCAAATTAGGAAGAAAAGGACAAAAGAAAAGCTAGAAGATACCATTTGTTACTTTTCTAGATGTTTTAAGAATTTTCAATTTCTAAAAGACATTTTGAGGGATTATAGAGAATTAAATCACATCTACCTATTTGAGAAAATTTCCATAGTATTAGACTATTGGACAACAGTTTCAAGGAGACACACCAGCCCTTCCTGTTACCTAAACAGCATAGTAAATGATAATTACTATGATAATATATTTTTGCCCTCCTTGATAAATTAAATGTAAGATAAATTTAGAAGGAGGCCTAACTTTTAAATTTAACATAATCTATTTAGGAAGGAAGCCTGGTTGAACTGACTGAACTTGGATTGTTTTTCTGCTGATCTCCCTTGTCTTGCTCCTGCATGTTTTCTTAGCACACATCACAGCTTTTTATGCTCTATTATAATTGTCTGTGTTTCTCAGTGGCTTATAACCTTCTTAAGAGCAGAGATGATAATTAATGTTTATTCCTATATCACTACCACCTATCTTAGTGTTTAATGCACAGTAGGGGTACTAGAAATATTCTGCATAGATGGATGAAAACAAGAATGAATGGATGAACATATGACTAAGTGATTTAATGTGCAAATGAAAGAATAGGAAATAGAGTAAGGAGTAACAGACTCAAAGTATAGTGAATATACATACATTGGCAAACCCTGCCTTTTCCTGCTCTGTACTCATTTCAAAATTTTGTTCTCTGGTGACCTGATGCCTGTACTTAAAACTTTGATTAACACTGATTCTTTGGACAGCCTCAGCATCTTCATAAGTGTGTACTACATAATGAGCACCTTAACTTGTAGGAGTGAAAAGAAATAACCTCATTAGTCCCTATGATTTGAGTTATTATGCACTTGTTGCTCAGCATACCCAGAAACAGATATAGCCAAGAAAATATTCCATTCTTTCTTAATAAAATCAAGAAGGATCATCAGAAGTATTTTCAGAGACGAATGTATTTTCTGAACAGTTCCTTTTGAGTAAAACCTTCATAGCATGACTTTGTTAGAAGAAAAAAAATAGTTTGAGTAGTTCAGGTCTAAATTATCTTGTTTTTTTTTTTTTTTAAAGGCAATAATTTGAGTACATTACGTACATACAGCATTTTATTTTATTCTCATAAAGTTTTCTCTCTTGCTGTCTTATAAAAGCATAGTCAGACCTGGAAAAAATATGAACTGTAGAGTATAGAGCTGGCATTTTTATTCTGGTCAGAATTTTACTTAGTCACCTGGCATTGAGTGCAAATCTTACAGTGCAGTTAGACTGGAAGTAACATAATAAGTCTCGACATTTTTTTTGTATAGATGAATGAAATACACTTAGGGTATTTAAAAATACATAGATTAAAACATTTTTTCTTCTTTGTTACTAAGCCAATAAATTCCAGAGAACTTAAAAAAGTCAGTGAATATTGACTAAATACCTACTATGTGTCACACAATATGATATGACCTGGAAAATAATGATGAATAAATAAAGGAGGCATGACCTCTGCCACAATTTTCAGGCCAGTTGAATAAAAGTGAACACAGATTACTGTTTTTGTTCCAGGGATGCATCTTTGGAAATGGGATAGATGTTGCTAATAAGATGTAGTTCAAAGATCAGTTGTGCATCCTGGTAAAGTATGTTGTATTTCAAAATGGATAAAATTAGATAATTTCATGTACATATTATTCACAACTTTTTAATTATTTTTTGATATATTTGTATCAGTGACTCAATTCACATAAGTGAACTTAAGAAAGCCATGAAGAATAAGTTATAGTTTGTCAGTATAACTCTCTAAACCAAATAGCAAGAACTGATTGCATTATTTTAGATATGGCCTGGATGTCCTTAAGGAGACTGAGACTTCTGCTGAAATTGTTATGTATAATTGAAATGTTTTTCATGGTTGAGAAGCCTGGTCAGCTACATTACCTTCCTTTTTTAGGTATCTTTTTAAAAATTTTAAACAGTTGTATTCCTTATTGAGATGTAAATCATATATCATACAATTCACCCTTTTAAGGTTTATATTTCAGTGGTCGTTAGTATATTCACAGAGTTATACAACCAGAACCACTATCAATTTTAGAATGTTCTCATTACCCAAAAAGGAGGTAAAACATGTCTATTTCCTGTCTCTATATATTTATTTTGAGCATCTTATATAAAATCATACAAATATAATTTTTTTATTAGCTTCTTTCATATTTTCAAGGTTCATCCATGTTGTGGCATATATGTGTGTTTTATTTTTATTGCTGAAGAGTATTCTATCTATGAATATGCCACATTTTGAGTATTTATTCTTCAGGTGATAGACATTTGGAATTTTTTAAAAAATTCATTTACTTTTTTATTTTGGCTATTATTGATAATAGCCAAAAGTTTTTGTGTGGAGTTAAATTTTCTTGTCACTTAAGTATAGACCTGTATAACAGTAGTCCACTTTATGCTTTAAATATAGCACTTGCTGCTCCGCCACTGCAACTTAATTTTAAAGGACATGTTTCCTTTTCTTTCTTTCTCCCACCTCCTCCCTAATCTTTCCCCCTCCCTAATATCCAGGAAAATGGGATTACCTTTCTTCCCTATCCTGTGCAAAGTTATCTTTCCTTGAGTACACACCCAACACATGAAGGAAGTAATTCAGATTTGGGAATGACACCAGAACATCTCAGAAATGACTGTCTCCCAAATGAACAAATGAGTTACAACTCCCACTTACAGCACATGTAATGTAGCCTTTGAATTACCTCTGTAAGAACTCCCTGGTCCCCCAGGTGGGTAGAATCACAGCCACTGGGACAGGAATCCCTTGTTTCTCCTTTGTCAGCAAAGCAATAAAATGCCTTTTTCCATTTTTTCAAAACCGCGTCCTCCTTATTAGATTGGCTTGGGGTCAAGGACCCA
Organism: Tamias sibiricus; assembly: GCA_025594165.1. Classification (NCBI taxonomy): domain Eukaryota; kingdom Metazoa; phylum Chordata; class Mammalia; order Rodentia; family Sciuridae; genus Tamias; species Tamias sibiricus. The sequence goes on along the minus strand of CM046659.1, from coordinate 42,502,128 downwards.
GATTTTGAGCTTTCGGTAACAGACCTACTAGTAGTATTGCAAGGTAATATGGTAAATTCATATTACCCTGCCAGGAAGTGCCAGTTCTTTTTCATTCTTTTTATTTTTTCCTTTTTTATTGTGGTAAAATGCACATGCCATAAAATTTACCACATTAACCATTTTTAAATGTATGGTGCAGTAGTAACGTCCATTCATAGTATAATTCAACTGTTATCATCATGTATCTTCAGAACTTTTCATCTTTCCCAACTGAAACTTTTGTATTACGGACTCAATAATATATGTATTCTATTTTACACAATTTCTTCCTAATCAGTTGAAAAAAGAAAAGAAATATGCAATTTTACTGTCTTTAATAATTACAAGATTACCTTTGCTTTTCTCTGTGTATTCAAATTACTATCTTGTGTCACTTAGTTTTTTAACATATTAATATATATCTTGTAAGATATGTCTGTTACCAACAAATTTTGCCACATTTTTATCTGTGAATATCTTTATATTCAGTTTTCAAATACTGTTTTGATGGATATAAGATTCTTATTATACAGGTCTTCCCCCACCCCCCCCTTAACCAGTTTTCTTATGCCATCCATCTTGCTGCTTTCTAGTCTTCATTATTTCTGATAAGAAGTCAGATGTTAATCATTTTAGTGTTCTGCTATATATGAGTCATTTTTACTTTCAAGATTTTGTTTTCTTTGCTTCAACATTTTACTATGATGTGTCTGTATAGATTTTCTTATACTATTTAGAGTTGGTTGAGGTTTTCATATATGTAGACCAACATTTTTCTTCAAACTTTAGAAATTTTGAGATTTTTTTTTAAAATATTTTTTATCACATTTAACTTTATGCTTCCTTTCTGATATTCATATTTTATATATATATACACACACACACAGAGGCATATATATATATATATGTATATGTGTATATATATGTTGGTATGCCTAATGTTGTCCAACATTTCTCTGAAGTTCCATTTTTTGTTTGTTTTTCTGTTTTCTCTCTGTTCTTTGGTTTACATAATGTGTACCAAGCTATCTTCAAATTTGCAAGTTTTTTTTTTTTTTTGCCAATTCAAGTCTATTGCACTCCCTGGGTTAATTTTTCATTTTACTTTTGTACTTTTTACCTCCAGCATTTCTGTTTGGTTCCTGTATTACAATTTATGTCTATTTATTGTTCTCTATTTGATGAGAAATAGATCATCATTTTTTTCCTAAACTTCCTTAGGTATGGTTTCCTAGTAAGGCATTAGAATATATTTCTAACATCTTTATAACATATTCATTTGATTTTGTATGCTGTCTGACTTGTGGGAACTTTTATAAGCAGGTTCTGTTGCTTGTTCTTTTATTTTCTTTTATGGGTCTCACACTTCTCTTATTGTTTATGTATCTTAATTTTGTTCTTGTTGAAACATACTGATTCGCTCCTCCTCCTTGGGATTATTATTATTATTTTATTTTATATTTAATGGCTTGGCTGAGCTAATTCAGTGAATCTGTTTCCCTAGCAGATATGCAGTTTCTGATGTCATTTATTGGGGACCCTTTTCACAGTTTTACTGAGATAACAGTGGTTTTATTAGAGAACAGCCTTTAATTGTCACTTTCCCCTACTTTGTTTAGCTTGTATAGCAGTCCTCCCTTTATTCACACTTTCACTTTCCTACATACTGTTATTTTTTTTCAGACAGAATTTAATTTGTTGCCCGCGTAGAACTTGAACTCTTGATCCACCAACCTCAGCTTCCTAAGTAGCTGGGATTATAGGCATGCACCACTATGCCCAACTTTGCATTTTCACTTTCCATGATTTCAGTTACCTAACATCAGTCATGTGCCAAAAGATTAAATGAAATATTCCAGAAATAAACAATTCGTAAGTTTTAAATTATGTGCTCTTCGCAGTAGTGTGTTGAAATTTTATACCATCCTGTTCCATCTTGCCCAGGATGTATATCATCCTTTTTTCAATCATATCCATACTGTGTACACTACTTGCCCCTTAGTCACTTAGCCATTTTGGTTATCTAGTTATCAACAAAAATGTGTCCACAGTATGATCCAATTAAATTCAGGCCCATTTGCAGGAATTACTTTGAGATTACACTTTGAGGCTACTTCCTATATAGGAAGATGGTTCTTCACTGTTGCTTTTCCTGATTATTTCTCTGAAATTTCTAACTTATCTAAGATTCAACAATTGCTATTCTGAAGCTACTAGTTTCCTTTTTAGTTGCTTACATCCTGATTTCCATTGTTTTCTACAACACCCTTAGGCTTCAAATTCTGCACACTGTGTTTAAAATCAAGTCATTCTCCTAAGAGCTACTGAGCTTTTCTTTTCTTTCTTCCACCCCCCCCCCCCCCCCCCCCCCCCCCCCCCCCCCCCCCCCATGACTTGCTTTTCTCTGATCAAAACATCTGCAGTACTTCTCTGGTGCTCATGGCAAACACAGTGACCACCCTTCTGTGAAGTGCACTTTTGCTTTGTGAACAGGAAACTGGGAAGAATTGGTAGTTTCTTGTGTTCTTAGCTTAGCTCTCTTGAAATCTGTACCTTTAAATTTAATGGGAATGAGGGGAATAAAGGTCTAGTATTTTTGGTTTGTCCTACCTTAAATGGAGCAATGGGAAAGGAATGATGGGGAAGAACCAGACCTTTCATGTTCTCTTTGTTGGTATAATACTTTTTCATGGAGATAGAAATGTTGAAATGTTGATGTCCTGCTCCTCATAGGGGAGTATCTGAGGCAACAAGAAAGCACACTATCCTTGGTTATGTCCACCAGAATAGTTTCTGCCTCCCTGCACTGGGAGCAGAGGGCCAACTGGAGGAGTTGGTAGTCTCCTCCCGGCTACTCTCTTCCTCCTTCCATTTCTCTCTCTCTCTTGTTTTTTTTTTTCTTCAATCTCTCTCTTTCTCTCTCAAATTTATTTATATTTATTTATTTATTTATTTATTTATTTATTTATTTATTTATTTTACTTCATCTGAAAATCTCCCAGTTCTTTTTTTTTTAAATACTTATTTATTTACTTTAGCTGTACACAATGCAATGCACCCATGTCTAAGCGGTGCTGAGGATCGAACCGGGCCGCGCACGTGCAAGGCGAGCGCCCCGCCGCTGAGCCACAACCCCAGCCCGCTCCCTCCCAGTTCTTTTATGGAGGTTTTTTAATGGTCAATATTAGTCTTTGCCTTTTTTATGCAGTTTGTTTTAAGACATGTTGATGGAATCTCAACCAGTTCTTTTTGTAATTTCATTGTGTTATAATTGGTTCCCATCATGCTGGCCTCCTAGGGATGTTTTGGGCTTTTGATTATCTCATGCATTCCATATATTGTTCGATATCAATGTGTTTATATAGTTTCTTTAGTTTTTCTGGGTGTTGATTTCTAATTTCATTCCATTATGATCACATAAAATGCATGGAATTATGGCTTTTTGTTTGTTTTTTGCATTTGCTAAGAATTGCTTTGAGACCTAAAATATGGTCTGTTTTGAGAACATTCCATGAGCAGCTGAGAAGAAAGTGAATTTGGCCATTGTTGGATAAAATGTTCTGTAGATGTCTTTTAAGTCCATTTACTTTATAATATTTTTATCGTATGATTTTATGTTTTTTGTGTCTAGAGCACCTTTACTGAGTTTATGTCTGGATGAGCTATCTCGTATAGTGACAAGAGGCTGTTGAAATCACCTAGTATTGTTGCTGTGGGGTCTGAGTCTTTAATTCAAGTAGTGGCTATTTTATATAATTAAGTGCACCAATGTTTGGGACATGAATATGTCTTATCATTATATCTTTTTGTTGGACTGTTTTCTTTACTAGTATGAAGTAACCTTCCTTGTCTCCTCTGATTAATTTTGGCTTATGGTCTCCTTTTTCTGATATGAGAGTAGGTACTCCTGTGTATTTTCAGACTCCATTTCATTTGTGTTGTATATAGAAGGGCATGTGGGTGCACCACTTGCGATTGCTCTGTTTTACTTAACAACTCCATATTGTAAAAGAGTACTGGAAAGTGATTCCAGATTGAGACCCCTCATAGGTGTGGTATCCTCAGTCTTTGCGTTAATTCTGTTTTTTGCTATAGGAGTGAATGTCATTTGGTCAGTCCTGATGGCTCCCTGTATCTGTTCCTCCATGGTGCCTGATCATTAGTTTGGGGGGTCTAGTTTCTTCTGTTATTTGAATTAAAGTATTGTTGAAGTTTGAGTGTGGTTTGTGTGTTGAGCAAGGTATGTTATCTCTTGGCTTTGTTTAGCTCAACAGCAGTGTCCCACTAGTTTCCCAGTATCTAAGAGAAAATGGGGAAATGAACAATAGCATTGAACAATATACAGCACTACAATAAATAACCAGTGCCTACTATGAAATCTACAATACTAATTACCACAAATACAGGAGTATTGGGATCAGTAATTGCCAGCAGCAACAATAAATAGCCATGAACTAGATCAGACATCAGGTGTCAATTCTGCCACCCACAAACACTAATCACTGCAACACATGAATGGTTGGGGCAGCAATTACATAAACCAAGTAGTTCTAAAAGTTGGTAAAAATACACTTCATTAAGAGAAAAGAAAATGTCATAAGAAGGTAAAAGAAAATTTAGAAGCAGAAGAGATGAAGCAAGTGATGCTTATTATAAATAAGGAGAAAAGATAAATGAAACAGAATGAAAGAGAAAACAAAGCAATTTGGCTATTAGAGGGAGAAGAAAGGGGAGAGAGAGAAATAAATGAAACCAACACCAAAATTTTTTAGAAACCTAACCTTCAAAAGACAAGACAATGAAAAGTAACATAGAACAATACTAAAATGAGGGAAAAAAAGAATCAAGTATCTATATTTATTCATGTACTAATCAGCACAGATTAATTCACCCAAATTTCTTGATTCTAATAATTTATGACAGTCAAATATTGAATTTCAGTGAGTTCCCTTTTTCACCCACCTTGCTGAGAAAAAGTATCCCCATTACCTAAATCCCACGCCACAGAGCAACTAGAAATGCAGACTTCCTGTGATCTGCCATCTTAAATCTTTCTGATTTCCATTTTCAAAGTTTATCAATACAAAATATAATTTTGTTTCAGTGATAGACTCATTTTATTCATTTTCAAGAAACACGTATTTTGTTATTTCAGGTAACATAATATTTCGTTTGAAAAGCAATCAGTTTCAAATCAAACAATTTCTTAAGTGTTTCATGTGGCCACACCTCAGTACTTCAGAATGCAGCAGGAATGGTTTTCTACACTTTCCATATTTGTTACATAATTTCCAAAAGACACACTCTCAAGGATTGATGTTTTTGCTCCTTCATTACAACATTTTTAAGTGAAACTGCCCTTTTTGTTTTCCCATTCAAATGCAGTACATCATGGCAAAAATTACTATGAGAATCAAAATAATTTGAGGTTTCTCTTGATTCTTGCTGGACACAACAATTTTATCCACATATGCTTTGGTACCATCCATGTATACTTCTCAACACAGTGAAAAACACAATGTCTTTTTGTCATTATGAAAGTAGTTTGACATGATAGACCCCTGAAGTTTCTTGGAGCCTTAGAGATTCACAGACCACACTTTTTTTTCCCCAAATTTATTTTTTTAGTCTAAGTTGTTAGAAATGACAGCAGAATGTATTACATTTTATATTATACTTATAGAGCACATTTTTACATATCTCTGGTTGTATACGAAGTGTATTCACACCATTTGTGACTTCATACATCCACTTAGGGTAATGATATCCATCTCATTCTACCATCTTTTTTTTTTTCTTCTTCACCCTTTTGCCCCCTCCCTTCCCCTCCCTCCCCATTGGTCATTCTAGTGTTCCTCTAATCCTCCTATGCTCCCCATCCCAACCCCACTGTGAATTAGCTTTCTTATATCAGAGAAAACATTCGGCATTTGGCTTTTTTGGATTGGCTAACTTCACTTAGCATTATATTCTCTAACTTCATCCATTTACCTGTGAATGCCATGATTTTATTCTCTCTTATTGCTGAGTAATACTCCATTGTGTATATATACCACATTTTCTTTATCCATTCATCTACTGAAGGGCATCTAGGTTGGTTCCACAGTTTAGCTATTGTGAATTGTGCTGCTATAAACATTGATGTGGCTGTGTCCCTGTAGTATGCTGTTTTTAAGTCCTTTGGGTATAGACTGATGAGTAGGATGGCTGGGTCATAAGGTGGTTCCATTCCAAGTTTTCCGAGGAATCTCCATACTGCTTTCCATATTGGCTGCACCATTTTACAATCCCACCAACAATGTATGAGCGTGCCTTTTTTCTCTACACCCTCGCCAACATTTATTGTTGTTTGTGTTCTTAATAGTTGCCATTCTGACTGGTGTGAAATGAAATCTTAGAGTGGTTTTGATTTGCATTTCTCTAATTGCCAGAGAGGTTGAGCATTTTTCATGTATTTATTGATTGATTGTATATCTTCTTCTGAGAAGTGACTGTTCAGTTCCTTGGCCTTTACTGATTGGGTTATTTGTTTTTTTGGTGTTCAGATTTTTGAGTTCTTTATATATTCTAGAGATTAGTGCTCTATCTGATATGCCTGTGGTAAAAATTTGTTCCCAATTAGTAGGCTCTCTATTCACCTCTCTGATTGTTTCTTTTGCTGAGAAGAAGCTTTGTAATTTGAATCTATCCTATTTGTTGATTCTTGATAACTAATTCTTGTGCTACAGGAGTCTTATTAAGGAACTTGGGGCCTAATCCAACATGTTGGAGATTAGAGCTTGCTTTTTCTTCTATTAGGTGTAGTGTCTCTGGTCTAATTCCTAGATCCTTGATTCACTTTGAGTTGAATTTTGTGCATGGTGAGAGATAGAGGTTTAATTTCATTTTGTTGCATATGGATTTCCAGTTTTCCCAGCACCATTTGTTGAAGAGGCTATCTTTTCTCCAATGTATATTTTTGGCACCTTTATCTAATATAGGATAACTGAAATTATATGCGTTAGTCTCTGTGTCCTCTCTTCTGTATCATTGGTCTACCAGCCTATTTTGGTGCCAATACCATGCTGTTTTTGTTACTATTGCTCTGTAGTATAATTTAAGGCACAGACCACACTTTTGAATGCAGGTGTCTTAAGCTTTGCTGCTGTAAGGGATTAAATTTTTCACTTCCTAAAGATGTCATGCATTTTGTTGGTTTTCCCTTTTAAGGAAATCTATGTGTATTTATTGTTATTATATAAACTAAATTAATCATTAAGAAATAACCCTCATAACAAAGATCTTTTAATTTGTGTTTTAAAAAGACTTTGCTTTTTTGAGATTTTTTCAATAAGTGATAATTTATTATTTGCCAGTTATTTGATAATATAATAATTTAATTTATAACAGTGCCTTCATAAATGGAAAATTTCTATATATTCATTCATATTTTATATTCATATATGTACATGGTATTCTTTACTCATGTATTTGAGTTAATCCTTAAGTATTTAAGTTGAACTTATACTAAAATGTTATCTGAAATAATATTAATGATGAATACAGTAGTTTAATTAAATACAGTATTTTGAAAGTCTACTATGTAACTTAGTATTTGTAATTTGCCTTGATTATATAGCATCTTCTTTGACTTCACAGTACCATTGGGTTATATGTAATTCTATAAGCATTCATTCTGAGAAAGCCAATGGAACCTGTGTAATTTGTTACTGCTTAAAAATATGGAAAATTTTGGTGTAGAACAATGTTCATTACTTAAAGCAGAAAATGAAATGCAGATTCAAGACTGCTAGTTATAGCTTTGGGAGAAAATAGAATTAGAGATATTACTGCAGTTATCTATACTGTCGTGAGCTTTCATTCTTGCAATAGATGGACATCAGATATTAGAAATATGGTCTAGACTAGTGGTTAGAAAACTGGAAGAAAAAAAAAAGGTGAATCTTGCCTGGTGCCAGCTTTGATACAGGTTTGTTTTTGTTTGTTTGTTTGTTTTAAATTTTATCCAATTTTTTTTGTAACATGACGCACTCCAAAGCAGATTTGGAAATTTTGAAACAAACATATCATTAAAGAAATAATCTCAGCCGGGTGCAGTGGCGCATGCCTGTAATCCCAGCACTTCCGAGGCTAAGGCAGGAGGATCGGGAGTTCAAAGCCAGACTCAGCAATGGCGAGGCAATTAGCAACTTGCAACTCAGTGAGACCCTGTCTCTAAATAAAATACAAAAAAAGGGCTGGGGACGTGGCTCAGTGGTCAAGTGCCCCTGAGTTCAATCCCCGGTACCAAAAAAAAGAAAGAAAGAAAAAGAAAAAGAAAGAATCTCAAGGACCATAATAAACAAAATTTTATATACTAATAAATTAGAAAGGAAATATATGTATTTAGGGTTCCGTCATTACTTTAAAAATAGTTTTTTGAGGGCTGCGGCTATAGCTCCATGGAAGAGCGCTTGCCTAGCATGTGTGAGGCACTGGTTTCAATTCTCAGCACCACATATAAATAAATAAAATAAAGGTCTGTGGACAACTAAAATGTATTAAAAAAAATAAAAAGTAAAACCAGGCTTTTGAAAATGATATGGCCAGATTAAAGATGGTGGGCCAGAGGGAGGCTGCATTCTTTGTTGCTCCAGGACCTGGGATTCAAGTAATAGGAATACTGTTTCTCTGCAAGTGATTAGAGGACCCCTGACAGACCACCATGCCGCGCAGGTCTCCAGGCCTCAGTGTTAGCACAGGACTCCCAGCCCCTCGTCCATGTAGGTCATCCCAGGTGCCTTAGTAGTACCACCAGCATTAGCACCCGAGCAGATGTCCTGGCTGCCTACCCGCACAGGAATCATGGATGCCACTCCCATGCAGGACACCTGGCCACAGCCCATATGCAGGAACTCTATCTGCCACTCCTGTGTTTGCCCCCCATCTACCAACATGGGGCTCCTCTGGTCGCCTTCATCTTGTGGCACTGCAACCACTGCCATAGTTACCTACATGCGGTTGCCTGCATCTGTGGACAGTGCACTGGGTCCTGTGACAGCTGCCAGCCACAATACTGCATGCCACAGAGCTGCATCTCTGAACACACTGTTCAATGCCACCACCTGGCCCTACCCAATCCATTACCCCATCACTGAAAACAACTGTCTCCATCTTGGCACACCTTTGTCACCATCTTTAGTTGGGGCAACTCCTAGCTTGGAACACCAGCTGGGCTTAGAAACAGTATCAAGGTACCTAAAGTCCCTAACTCCCCCCCTCTTCCCGGCAGCTGCTAACCTGGCACAGTGCCTGTGGCTACACGGTGGGTCATAAAAGCTGGTTGCAATACCGGGTCCTGAACTGCCCAATATAAAACAGCTCTTCACAACAGGATCACTGTCCCCAGAGCACAGCCCACAAGGCCTCTGGAGAGAAGGGTTCTTGATTAGGAAGTAGAAAGGGAGGGGGTGAGTGAGATACAGTTTAGAGACTAAATTAGAGACCAGGAATTGCAAGGTCTATAGGCAATAGAAGGAGATAAGACCAGACACTCACATTGCACAAGTGGGCCCCACAAAAGATCCTTGGGTGCAATCTCCCATCAGGGACTGGCAAGTACTATACCCCACCTCCAGGAGCCACACCCCAAGACCAACCCTCCTGCCCTAATAAACTTCACCATCCTGAGGGTGGCGATACAAACAAACAACAGACAACCCCACCTACTGGATGAGAAGGGAAGCTAGAAAGATACTGATCTCAAAAAAAAAAAAAAAAAAAAAAAAAAAAAATCCTTCTACCTTCTTTGGAGATTCTTTTCCCCCTCCTCTCCCCCTTCTCCTGCCATCACATCCCCAACATTTGTAAAACCAAGTACTTTTCATGAATTAGGTTACTGAGGACTGGGATGTCTGAATAGTATATTACAGTGGTGTTGTATATTCTTTTGCCTCTTATTTTTACATTTTTTACTTTTTTTTTTTTTTTGTACCAAATTTCTTTATTTGAAGGAATGGTACAAATTAAAGAACATAAGTGGATGTTTTGGTACAGCTTATAGAAAAGGTGAAGGTAGCCCCAACATACATGCACTGCCTTGGTGACCAGGGAAGTCACTTCCACGGCTATGGGAAAGTCAGCCTAAGGTTTAGCTCTCATTATCACTGTCTCCCAGGGTGTGCTTTTCAAAGAGATACTCTGCCATGCCAGATTCTGGGGCTCCCATCTTGCGCAAGTTGGTTACATGGTCACCCAATTCTTTGATGGATTTCACCTGCTCATTTAGGTAATGAGTCTCAATGAAGTCACACAAGTGGGGGTCATAGTCAGTGGCCAGTTTGTGCAGTTCCAAAAGTGACAGGTTCACACTTTTCTCCGAGTGCAAAGCACATTCCATTGTGTTGAACCCACTCTCCCAGTCATCACCATCTGGTTTCTTGATATCCTGAAGGAATATTCAGCCACCTCATTGGTTCTGCAGCTTCATCAGTTTCTCAGCATGTTCCCTCTCCTCATGAGATTGGTGAAGAAAATATTTGGCAAAATTCTTCAAAGCCACATCATCACGGTCAAAGTAGTAAGACATGGACAGGTAGACATAGGAGGCTTAGAGCTCCAGGTTGATCTGGCGGTTGATGGCGGCCTCCGAGTCATGGTGGTAGTTCTGGCACACCTGCAAGGAGGACTTGGTAGTCATGGCCGGCGGCTGAGGAGAGGCATGGCGCTGGAGCGGTGGCGGAGGCCTGGGGCGGTCCGAGGGCGTGGTGAAGAGGTGGCGAAGGGCTGCTGGCTCTGAGCCACTGGCCGGTGTGGGGGTCAAGCACTGGGTTCCGTCCAAGCACTGTTGAAGAAGGAAACCGCAGCGACTCTCGGCGAAGAATGTCTGGCCTACTTTTCTTAATATTTATGTTTCTTTGTTTTTTGTACTCTACAGTCTTTCCACTTGTCTCCCCAAAATCACTTTTTCTTTCTTCTGCTACTAACCAGTTTCTTTAGATTCCTCTTTCATGCTTTCTAAGATCTAATAACTATGTATCCTCAACTTCTACCCCTTCAACATCTCATTTTATGCCTCACCCCTGGTTCTTAGTCCACCATCAGAAACGTAGACCCTTTTGCAAACCTACTGTTTATATTGTAGATAATAATTGAACTTGCCTTTTCTGTATATTGTGACAAAACTGTAAACTTACTAATAGCAGCTATTTGTCTTAAGGCTGTATATTGTTTGTATTTGTTCTGTTCACAGTGTTCTCCCACTTTGGGATAAATATTAGAAACCTGCAGGGACATTATAAGCCTATGGAATAAAAACTGTAATGCCTCGGATCTGCAGTACTAGAAGGGAAGTCACATGAACAACATGAAAAAACAAGGGAATAAAGTACCTCCAACAAACCAAGATACTACATTATTAGAATCCATGGCCGCACAACAGAAGAAATGACACAGAGGAGTTCTGGATATACATAATTAAAATGTTTTGTGAATTAAAGGATGATATAAGAGAGCAAATACAGACAGCAAAAGATCATTTCAATAAAGAGCTACATAAGCAAATATAGGAAGCAAAACATTACTTCAATAAGGAGATAAAGGTTCTGAAGGGAAAAAAAAACAGAAATTCTTGAAATGAAAGAAATAGTAAACCAAATTAAAAGCATAACTTAAAATAGTAAACCAAATTAAAACCAATAGAAAGCATCACCAACAGATTACATCACTCGGAAGCCAGGACCTCAGACAATGAAGACAAAATATATAATCTTGAAAAGAATGTTGACCGCACCATGAAGATAGTAAGAAACCCTGAGCGGAACATTCAAGAATTATGGGATAACATAAAAAAGACCAAATTTAAGAATTATTAGGATAGAGGAAGGCAAAGAGTTCAAACCAAAGGAATCAAAAATCTATTCAATAAAATAATATCAGAAAAAATTCCAAACATGAGGAATGAATTGGAAAATCAAATATAAGAGGCTTACTAAAGGACACCAAATGTACAAAATTACAGCAGATCCACACCAAGGTACATTATACTGAAAATGCCTAGCATATAAAATAAGGAGAGAATTTTAAAAGCCACAAGAGAAAGGATTCAGATTGCATATAGTGGGAAACCAATTAGGATCTCTGCAAATTTTTCAACCCACACCCTGAAAGCTAGAAGATCCTGGAACAACATATACCAAGCTCTGAAAGAAAATGGTTGCCAACCAAGAATCTTCTATCCAGCAAAATTAAGCTTTACATTAGATGATGAAATAAAAACCTTCCATGATAAATAAAAGTTATAAGAATTTACAACTAGAAAGCCTGCACTATAGAACATCCTCTGCAAAATATTCTACAAGGAGGAAATGAGAAACAACAATGAAAATCAGCAAAGGGACAGACTACACTAAAGGTAATACTGATTAGAGGAGAAACCAAGTCAAGTTAAGTACCAAAAATTAACAAATATGAACAGGAATACAAATCATACCTCAATAATAACCCTGAATGTTAATGGCCTAAACTCACCTATCAAAAGACATAGACTGTCAGATTGGATTTAAAGAATGATCTAATAGTAAGGTGCCTTCAAGAGATTCATCTCATAGGAAAAGACATCCACAGACTGAAGGTGAAGCAGGGATTTCCATCCTCATATGAAATAAAGTAGACTTCAAGCCAAAATTAATCAAAAGGGATAAAGAAGGACATGTTATACTGCTTAAGGGAACCATACATCAATAAGGCATACAATTATAAATATATATGCCCCAAACAGTGGAGCATCTACGTTCATCAAACTCTTCTTAAGTTCAAGAGTCAAATAGATCACAACACAATAATTCTGTGTGACTTTAACACACCTTTTTCATCACTGGATATATCTTCCAAATAAAAGCTAAACAAAGAAACTATAGAACTCAACTATGCTATTAATGACTTAGACTTAACAGATATATGTAGCATATTTCATCCTTCAACAAGGGAATACACTTTCTTCTCTCAGTATCACATGGATCCTTCTCCAAAATAGACAATATATTGTGCCACAAAGAAATGCTGAATGAATACAAAAAAATAGAGATACTACCCTGCATTCTATCATATCATATGGAATGAAATTAGAAATCAATCATAAAATAAATTATTTAGTCTCCAACACCTGGAGACTAAATAATATGCTATTGAATGAACAATGGGTTGGAAAAGACATCAAAGAGGAGATTAGAAAATTCTTAGATTTGCTCCCATTCTGTAGGTGCTCTATTCACCTCAAGGATTGTTTCTTTTGCTGAGAAGAAGCTTTTTAGTTTGAATCCATCCCATTTATTGATTCTTGTTTTTAGTTCTTGCGCTATAGGGGTCTTATTGAGGAAGTTGGAGCCTAAACCAACATGATGGAGATTTGGGCCTACTTTTTCTTCTATAAGGTGCAAGGTCTCTGGTTTAATTCCTAGGTCCTTGATCCACTTTGAGTTAAGTTTTATACATGGTGAGAGAGATTTAATTTCATTTTATTACATGAGGATTTCCAGTTTTCCCACCACCATTTGTTGAAGAGACTGTCTTATCTCCAGTGAACATTTTTGGCACCTTTGTCAAATATAAGATAACTGTAGGTGTGTGGGTTTGTGTCTTAGTCTTCTATTCTGTACCATTGGTCAACTGGTCTATTTTTATGCCAATACCATGCTCTTTTTGTTACTATTGCTTTGTAATACAATTTAAGGTCTGGAATAGTAATGCCACCCGCTTCATTCTTCTTGCTAAGAATCACTTTGGCTATTCTGGGTCTCTTATTTTTCCAGATGAATTTCATGATTGCTTTTTCTATTTCTATGAGGAATGATATTGGGATTTTAATTGGTATTGCATTGAATCTGTATAGTGCTTTTGGGAGAATGGTCATTTTGTCAATATTGGTTCTACCTATCCATGAACAAGGTAGGTCTTTCCATCTTCTAAGATATTCATTAATTTCTTTCTTTAGTGTGCTGTAGTTTTCATTGTACAGGTCTTTCACTTCTTTTGTTGAGTCCCAATTTTTTTTTTTTTTTTTTTGAGGCTATAGTAAATGGGATGGATTTCCTAGTTTCTCTTTCTGAGGATTTGTCACTGATGTACAGAAATGCCTTTGATTTATGGGTTTTGATTTTATATCCAGCTATGTTGCTGAATTCATTTATTAGATTTAGAAGATTTCTGGTGGAATTTTTTGGATATTCTATGTATAGAATCATATCATCTGCAAATCTTTACCACAAGCACATCAGATAGAACACTAACCTCGAGGATTTATAAAGCTCTTAAAAGCCTTAACACCAAAAAAACAAATAACCCAATCAATAAATGGGCCAAGGAACTAAACAGACACTTCTCAGAAGATAATATACAATCAACAAAAATATGAAAAAATGTTCAACATCTCTAGCGATTAGAGAAATGTAAATCAAAACAACTCTAAGATTTCATCTTACTCCAGTCAGATTGACAGCTATCAAAAAAAAAAACAACAATATATGCTGGTGAGAATGTGGGGAAAAAGGCACACTCTTACATAGCTGGTGGAACTGCAAATTGGTGAAGCCAATCTGGAAAGTAGTATGGCGATTCCTCAGAAAACTGGGAATGGAACCATCATTTGATCCAGCTATCCCACTCCTTGGGCTATTCCCAAAGGACTTAAAAACGGCTTACTACAGGGACACAGCCACATCAATGTTTATAGCAGCACAATTCACAATAGCTAGATTGTGGAACCAATCCTGATGCCCATCAGCAGATGAATGGATAGGGAAACTTTGGTATATATACACAATGGAACACTACTCTGTACTAAAAGAGAATAAAATCATGGCATTTGCAGGTAAATGGATGGAGTTGGAGAAAATAATGCTAAGTGAAGTTAGCCAATCCCAAAAAACCAAAGGTTGAATGATCTCTTTGATATGAAGATACTAACTTATAAAGGGAAGAGAGAGGGAATGAGGGAATGAAAGAGCTTTAAATAGAACAAAGAGGGGGGAGGGAGGTGAGGGGGCAAGGGGATAGGAATAATAGCAGTCTGAGTTATCCTTGATTACCCTAAATGTATGTATGAAGACATAATTGTTGTAAAAATACTTTATATTAAACCAGCAACTCAAAAAATTGTGCTCTTTCTATGTAATATGAAATAAAATGTACTCTGCAAACATGTATAACAAATTAGAATAATAAAAAATTAAAAAACAATGAGGCCAAAGAAATCAGTATGCAAATTATTACAAGTTAAAAAAAATAAAATTCTTAGAGTTAAATGATAACATTGATAAAACATTGAAATCTCTGGGACACTATGAAGGCAATACTAAGAGGAAAGTTCATTGCATGGAGTTCATTACTTAAGAGATGAAAAAGTCAATAAATAAATGACCTAATATTATATCTCAAAGCCCTAAAAAAACAGACCAAATCAACACCAAAAGCACTAGAATACAGGAAATAATTAAAATCAGAGCTGAAATCAATGAAATTGAAACAAAAGAAACAATTGAAAAAATTGACAACACAAATTTGGTTCTTTGAAAAAATAAATAAAATTAATAAACCCTTAGTCATGCTAATGAAGAGAAGTTGAGAGAAAATTTAAATTATTAATATCCAGGATAAAAAAGGAAATATCATGAAGGACACTACAGAAATACAGAATATAATTAGAAAATATTTTGAAAATTTGTATTCCAATAAAATAGAAACTATCAAAGGCATCAACAAATTTCTAGAGTCATATGATTTGCCTTAAAGGAATCAGGATGATTGGCACAAGATAAACAGATCAGTTTCAAGCAATGAAATAGAAGATACAGCTGAAATAGATACACAGCTGAGTTCTACAAGACCTTCAAAGAGAACTGATACCAATACTCCTCAAATTATTTCATGAAATAGAAAAAAAGGGAACACTTCCAAACTCATTCTATGAGGACATTATCACCCTGATTCCAAAACCAAAGACACATCAAAGAAAGAAAGCTTCAGATCAATATGTCTAATGAACATAGATGCAAAAATTCTCAATAAAATTCTCACAAATCTAATTAAAAAACATATCAAAAAGATACTGCACCGATATCATGTGGGGTTCATCCCAGGTATACAAGTTTGGTTCAACATATGAAAATGAACAAATGTAATTGATCACATCAGTAGACTTACAGATAAGAATCATATGATCATCTCAATAGATGCAGGAAAAGCATTCCACAAATACATCACACCTTCCTTTTCAAAACACTAGAAAAACTGGGGATAACAGGAACAAATCTCAACATTATAAAAGCTATCTATGCTAAGCCCTAGGCCAACATCATTCTAAATGGAGAAAAATTGAAAGCATTCCTTCTAAAAGTGGAACAAGACAGGAATACCCTCTTTCGCCACTACTGTTTAACATAGTTCTTGAAACTCTAGCCAGAACAATTAGATGAAAGAAATTAAAGGGATACACATAGAAAAAAAAACTCAAATGATAAAAATTTGCTGACGATATGATTCTATGCTGAGAAGATCCAAAAATCTCCATGAGAAAATTTCTAGAACTAGTCTAGAAAATTTCTAGAATAAATGAATTCAGCAACGTAGCAGGATATAAAAATCAACATCCATAAATCAAAGCCTCTGTAAATCAGTGACAAATCCTTTGAAAGGGAAAATAGGAAAACTACCCCATTTACAATAATAAATAAATAAACAAATCCTCTGAAAGGGAAAATAGGAAAACTACCCCATTTATAAAAATAAATAAATAAACTACCCCCTCAAAAAATAAATAAATAAAATACTTGGGAATCAACATAATGAAAGAGGTGAAACATCTCTATGATGAAAATTACGGAACACTAAAGAAAGAAATTAAAGACCTTAGAAGATAGAAAGATCTCCTTTTTCTTGGATAGGCAGAATTAACATTGTCAAAATGACCATTCTACCAAAAGCACTATACAGATTTAATGCAATTCCAATCAAAATCCCAATGACATTCCTCATAGAAATAGAAAAGGCATTCATGAAATTCATCTGGAAAAATAACAGACCCAGAATAGCTAAGGCAATCCTTAGCAAGAAGAGTGAAGGAGGTGGCATCACTATACTAGTCCTTGAACTATACTACAGAGCAATAGTAACAAAAACAGCATGGTATTGGCACCAAAATAGGCTGGTAGACCAATGGTACAGAACAGAGGACACAGAGACTAATGCATTTAATTCCAGTTATCTTATATTAGACAAAGGTGCCAAAGACGTACATTGGAGAAAAGATAGCCTCTTCAACAAATGGTGCTGGGAAAACTGGAAATCCATATGCAACAAAATGAAAATGATAGACAGCCCCTATCTGTCACCATGCACAAAAAACTCAATGTAGATCAGGGACCTAGGAATTAAACCAGAGACCCTGCACCTAATGTGTGAAAAAGTAGGCCCAAATCTCCATCATGTCAGATTAGGCCCCAATTTTCTTAATAAGACTTTTATAGTGCAAGAAATGAAATCAGGAATCAATAAATGGGATGGATTCAAACTAAAAAGCTTTTTTGAGCAAAAGAAACAATCAGAGAGGTGAATAGAGAGCCTACAGAATGGGAACAAATTTTTACTGCAGGAACATCAGATACAGCACTAATCTCTAGGATATATAAAGATCTCAAAAAACTTAACACCAAAAAAACAAATAACCCAATCAACAAATGTATGAAATCCTTCAACAAATATGTGAAATCAGTCAACAAATATCGGAAAAAATGTTCAACATCTCTAGCAATTAGATAAATGCAAGTAAAACTAGTCAAAGATTTCATCTCACTTCAGTCAGAATGGCAGCTATTAAGAATACAAATAAGTGTTGTCAAGGATGTGGGGGAAAAGGCACACTCATACATTGCTGGTGGGACTGCAAATTGGTGAAACCAATATAGAAAGCAGTATGAAGAATCCTTTGAAAACTTGGAATGGAACCACCATTTGACCAATTTATCCCACTCCTTGGTTCATACCCAAAGAACTTAAAAACATCATACTATAATAACACAGCCATATCAACGTTTATAGCAGCACAATTCACAATAGCTAAATTGTGGAACCAGCCTAGATGCCCTTCAGTAGATGAATGGATAGAGCAACTATGGTATACATACACAATGGAATATTACTCAGCATTAAAAGAGAATAAAATTATGGCATGTGCAGGTAAATGGATGGAGTTGGTGAATATTATGCTGAGTGAATTAAGCCAATTCCAAAAAACCAAATGCTGAATGTTTTCTCTGATATGTGGATGCTGATACGTAATGGCTATGGGGGAGTATCATGGGAGGAATGGAGGAACTTTAGATAGGGCAAAAGGAGGGAAGGGAAAGGAGGAGGCAGGGGGGCAGGAAAGATGGTGGAATAAGATGGATATCATTTCCCCAAGTACATGTATGAAGACACGAATGGTGTGACTCTACTTTGTTTTCAACCAGAGACATGAAAAATTGTGCTCTACATGTCGAGTATGAATTGAAATGCATTCTGCTGTCATATATAACAAATTAAGATAAATAAATTAATTTTTAAATAAGAATGATATGAGTTTATTAATGGTGATTTTTAAGCCCCGAGTCATTCTTTGCATTAACTATTCTAAATAGAAATGCTTAGATATTTGCTGAATGAGATTTGGCTTCTGATTTGGTTTTGTGCTGTCACTATTAAATACATAATTTCCAATTTGTGTAAAATTATTGTATGTAAGGATGAAAACAGTTATAGAAATTTTTGAAGAAAATAAAGCTAAATGTTCTGGGAGTAAAAACTCATGTTACAATACTAATGTTATCTTCCTTAAAAAGTAATTATTCCTGGCTTTTTTGAAAAGTGAATAGATATTAGGAACTAATTATGCAAGATTTATTTGGAGTTAGAGGAATATACTGCACTTTATTTATAAAACTGGTAATTTTTTAAACCCAAAATATCTTTTTCCCTTGGAAATAAATGATTAATGAAGGTTAAATAAAGTTTTGTGGGAATAAAACCTTGCCCATTCATTTATTATTATCTATGGCTATTTTCAGTCTAAAACAAGAGAGTTGAGTAGTTTCAGATATTTCACAAAATCCTAAATGTTTAGAATCTTACCCTTTACATAAGTTAGCTGATTCATGATCTAGGTAAGAAATAATTGAGAACTAAACTAAAAAATCTGAATCATTACTAGTCAATACAACTCCCAGAGGGTCATGAAAAGAATTTTGTGGTATTAGTTTTACAGTTATCAGCAATGTGACATGATAACTAATTCACTTAACCTTTCAGTGGTAGTTCTATAGCTGTTAATGAAGGTTGTGATTCTGTTCTGTGTACATCACAGCATTTTAAAAAGAAAATTATTTTAAAATTATACTAAAATATGTGATGCTAATATTGTGAATGATTACTAATCAAAGATATTCTAAAAAGACAGTAAATTAAAAAAATTTTTTTAGTTGTTGGTGGACCTTTATTTCATTCATTTATTTATATGCAGTGCTGAGAATCGAACCCAGTGCCTCACACATGTGATGCAAGCATTCTACCACTGAGCTACAACCGCAGCTCATGACAGTAAATTTTGATTTTGATATTCTTATAAGTTTCCTGTTAATTCCTTACAACTATAGTTCATTAGGGTTATTTTTAAGGTTATTTTTTAATAATTCTACTTCAATCTGAAGAAAATCTCTAACATTAAAGTGTTCTGTTTTTCTTGAATATTTTCACTTTTTGAAATTTGGAAAACTCATCAATCAAATGCATGTTTACATAGTGTAGGGGAGATGGATTAATTTTAAACTTCAATCAGTTATCATTGATTTCTGTAGGCTGGGTAATGCTATCATATTGTGAGAAAAACATAAAAATAAATTTATTTCAATGCAAACAAAAGTGTATGTTGTAAATATAGGATGGGATGTGCTGATTAAAAGGGGGATGTATGAAACAGTCTTTTAGATTTTAGTTAAGCATATTATAATATGAACCAATTATTATGCAACTACAAATACATAAGCAATAATGAATAATAAGAACAAAACCTTAGATTAAGTAGAATCCTATTATGTAGGTCACATATTAAGTTTACAGTTATCTGTACTCAGCAAACTACCTCTGGAGTCTTAGGTCCAGTTCTGTATACCTGTTTTAAGAACATTAGGATAAAATGTGAATTTAATTGTGAAATGATAATATTTAATAAAATTGTGAAAATCACAAAAATTATGTAATTGATGAAATAGTTGGAAAAGCTGAAGATATTTGATTTGGAGAAGACTAGAACGTACATCTGTCTTTAATTGTCTGTGGAATATCAAGAAATGAAAAGAGAGCTTCATTTTTCCTTTGTAGTGTATGTAAGTATGTATTTTTCCCCTGAAAATCATTTGTTACTCTTTATTTTACTTTTTGACCTGTGCTTCTCTATTAATTTTTTTCTTAAAGAGTTGCCTCAGTATAGGCTTTAGATATCTTAATCCCAGCAACATGGAAGGCTGAGACAGGAGGATCCCAAATTCAAGCTAGACTTAGTAACTACAGAGGCCTTAAGCAACTTAGTGAGACCCTGTTTCAAAATACAAAGTAAAAAGGATTGAGGATGTGGTTCAGTGGTTAAGTGCCCTGGGGTTTGATCCCCAGTACAAAAGAAAAACAAAACAACAACAACAGAAGTTAAGGGCTGATGGTTGCTATTTAGATGTAAGAGTTTTTTACTTTATGAAATAGTAAACTGCTATATGGATTGATGTTTAGATGTACCTGTTGAGATAAAAATATAATTTTTTTAACTTCTTCATTTTTTAAAATTAAAAGAGTTCTTTTCACCATTCTTTTTTTGTTTTGGTGTAAAATAATCAAGTATATAAACCAACTTTTTAGTACTGCATGCCAGACAATTGATGACCTTATCCTTTCCTGCTCTCTAAACTCATGTCTTACCTATTTTCTGTTTTTATGCTATTTATATAAATTATTGGGATTTAGAAGGAAAGAAGGACTAATAAATATGAGCTAATTAAACATCTATACCAAATAGAAATAAACTATGGAGATAGTATGATTTGTTTGTACAATCTAACACCTTGTAGAAACAGAGCAACAAAAACTAAATGTGAAATTAAATAATAATGAAGTTAATAATGGAGTAAAGCTGAAAGATGTTTAAAATCGAATAAAGCAATTTCATTAGAGCATTAAAACAGATATCGAGCATGGCGTTGATAGTTGGATAACTGGTATTATTTTAAACTTAGTTTTGACTAGGGGACTATAAAATGAGAGCTATTATATACAGGAACTTGTCCTTTTGGGGAAAAAAATCAAAATTGTGCCTCTTACATCTTTTGAGCATTATCTTATGTAGAAAAACTACTTAAAAAAATTTGGTGAGGTTACAGTGTTAAATGTTTTGTATTCTTGTAGAGGATATTCAAAGAAAAATTTTTTATCAATGAAAGGATGAACTTCACAAAACCCTATTTGTCTTTATCAAAGAAGGTAACAAAATGAGGTGGTTTAATTGAGTGTGATTATAAGCTTTCAAAGAGAATCATGTAGTTACTAAAATTTAATATTTTATTTCATTTTTGGCAGAAATATTGGAATTTCCAGGCTGAATGACAAAATAAGTTTATAGCTTAAATTCAATGTAAAAAATAAATTTATAATTTAGATTTAGGGGAGAACTCTAATAGTAATACATGTAGACATGTTGGATTTTGCTGTTTTAGTTCATCGCTTTATTATAATCTGATTTAATTTTTTTTTGTATTTAGGAAATTGTTGTTCTTTAATAATTCTTTGACAATCCTTGCTATTCTAAAGCTTTCTGCTTCTTTTTCAAAATTGATATTTCTGCTATTGGCTTTGCATGCAATTATATATCCTAGGATAGAAAAAAAGGTGAAATTGAAGATATTTATCATTTTAAAAATATTTTTATTTTAATTAATTTGAAACTGTGTAAAATAAGTCCATGAAACTACCAGAGGGTTTGCAGAAAAAAAATGTAAAAATCCCATACCTACCTTGCCTACTCATTCAGTTTTCCTTTTGTAGAAGCAGTATCTGTTATAGAGGTTATATGTGAATACACACACACACACACACAAACACACACACACACATACCCCAGACGCAAATATGAATACACACACACACACATATACACACACACTACATATTTGGTCAAAATATATCCATCCTTTTTCTATAAATGTACCCTGTTCTGTATGTTTCTCTTTTTATTTAACAAACGTCAAATAACTCCATGTTAGCATAAAGAGACTTACTGCTTCTTATTAGTTGCATTGATTTTCATAATACCAATGTGACGTAATTTATTTAAATAGGCCCTTGTTGATGGTCATTTGGATATGTTCAATCTTTTGCTCCTTAGATATCAATGTAATAAAAGTGTGCTCATGTTTTATTTTTCACATGTACAAACATGGGACTATAGGAGGAATTTCTCAAAGTAGAATCTGTCATTCAGAAAATACATACTCAAACTATAGTTTGAAATGTTAATGATAAAATAATAGTGAAACAATTGTATCCCTTCCCAGAATTCCAGGTTTTTTTCCCTGGTATTCATGTCTTTTTTGTTTTGTTTTGTTTTTGAATTTTTGGTCCTGGGGATTGAACTCAGGAGTGCTTAACCACTGAGCTACATCCCTAGCCCTTTTAATATTTTATTTAAAGACATGGTCTTGCTAAGTTGCTTAGGACTTCGCTAAGTTGCTGAGGCTGGCTTTGAACACATGGTTCCTCTACCTCAGCCTGCCAAGCTGCTGGGACTACAGGCATATGCCACCACACATGGTTTGAATTGATCTTAAAAAGATCATCATGTTGATTCTTTAATTTCAACATTTCATTTAGTCTTAAGCGAATTTTATTTCATTGACCAGTGTCTCAAGCATTGTTCCTATGGACTTATATCTAAGATCCAAATGATTTCTAATGCTTTATAAGTGAGAGTCACTCCCATAGGTGTCAGTTCTCAATATGGTGAACATGTAACTTATTATATGTTATATCCTGGAGATTAATGCTCTATCTGAGATGTGGGTGGCAAAGATTTTCTCCCAGTCTGTAGGCTCTCTCTTCATGCTCTTGATTTTTTTCCTTTGCTGTGAAGAAACTTTTTAGTTTGATATAATCCCTTTTATTGATTCTTGATTTTACTTTTTGTGCTTTAGAAGTCTTGTTGAAGCAGTTGGTTCTTAAGCTGACATGATGGAGAGTTGGGTCTACCCTTTCTTCTAGTAGGCACAGGATCTCTGATCTAATGCCTTGGTCTTTGTTCCACTTCGAGTTGAGTTGTGTGAAAGGTGAGGGATAGAGATTAAATTTCATTTTGCTATATATGGATTTCCAGTTTTCCCAGCACCATTTCTTGAAGAGGCTATCTTTTCTCCAATGTATATTTACGGTACCTTTGTCTAGTATGAAATAACTGTATGTGGGTTTATATCTATGTTTTCTATTCTGTACTATTGGTTTTCATGTGTGTTTTGGTGCCAATACCATACTGTTTTTGTTACTATAGCTCTGTGGTATAATTTAAAGTCTAGTATTGTGATGCTTCCCGCTTCACTTTTCTTGGTGAGGATTGTTTTGCTCTACTAGACCTCTTATTTTTCCAAATGAATTTCATGACTGCTTTTTTTATTCCTCTGAATAACATCATTCCTTTTAATAGGAATTGCATTAAATCTGTATAGTGCTTTTGGTAGTTTGGCCATTTTAACAATATTAATTCTGTCTATCCAAGAACACGAGAGATCTTTCCATCTTCTAAGGACTTCTTCAATTTCTTTAGTGGTCTGTAGTTTTCATTGTAGAGGTCTTTCACTTCTTTTTTTAGATTTATTCCCAAATATTTAATTTTTTGAGGCTATCGTGAATGGGATAGTTTTCCTAATTTCTCTATCAGGTGATAATATATCATTGGCGTATAGAAATGCAATTGATATATGGATGTTAATTGTACATCTTGATAGTTTGATGTATTCATTTATGAGTTATAGAAGTTTTCTGGTGGAGTTTTTAGGTGTTCTAAATGTAGAATCATGTCATCAGTGAATAGGGATAGTTTAGCTCTTCTTTTCCATTTATGTCCCTTAAAGAGTTTCAAGGAATATGTTGAATACAAGTGATGAAAGAGAACATTCCTGTCTTGTTTCAGTTTTCAGAGGGAATGCTTTAAATTTTTCTCTATTTAGAATGATGTTGACCTTGAGTTTAACATATATAGCTTTTACAATGTTAAGGTATGTTCCTAGTATTTGTAGTTTTTCTAGTGTTTTGAACATGAATGGATGCTATATTTTGTGCAATGCTTTTTTTGCATCTATTGAGATAAACATGTGATTCTTATCTTTCAGTCTAATGATGTGATGAAGTACATTGATTTTCTTTAACAAATCATTTCTTTCCTTTAATAAATATTTCTTTAACAAATATTTTAAAGGATTAAATTCTTTTAAAATAGTTTGTATGTACGGCTCTTTGGAAGGTTGTGCCATATTAAGATGGTGTAAAATTATAAACCATCTCAATTTTATTGAAGTTTGTACAAAATATAAATATATTCATTTCATTTCATTTGAAAATAGGAATGCTATTTTAAAAAACTCTTCTGAGTCAAGAAATTATAAAGCAGAGTTATATAATTTCAGAATTGAATCTTATACCCTATGTGAACTTTTTATCATTTAAGTTATCCATTCCTCCTGTTTTAGTCAGCTTTTTTTGCTGCTGTGACTTAAAAACTTCCTCTGAACAACTGCAGAGGAGGAAAAGTTTATTTGGGGCTCACAGTGCCAGAGGTCTCAGTTCACAGACAGCAGGCTCCATTCCTCAGGGCCTAACGTGAGGCTGAACATCATGGCATAAGAGTGTGACAGAGGGAATCAGCTCAAATGATCAGAAAACAGAGATAGCTCTCTACTAGCCAGATACAAAATATATACTTCATTACCATGCCCCCAATGAACCACTTCCTCTAGCCATACCCCACCTGCCTCAGTCTACCACTCAGTTAATCCCATCAAGGATTAATTCACTGGTTAGGTTAAGGGTATAATGCAATCATTTCTCCTCCAAACCTTCTTGCATTGTTTCACACATGAGCTTTTGGGGGACACCACATCTAAACCATAACAACCATAACACCTCCCTTGCTTTTGAAGGGATTAATTTCAAATTTTTCCTATTTATAAGCCTTATTTTCCATGTTACTATTCACTAAAATGCTTCAAGATTTTGATGCTAATTTCATTGAATGCCTATTAAAGATTTCTGATTTCTACATACATGTACTCATGCTGAATTCATTTCTTTATGAAAGTGTTCAATAACATTGTAAATCATGTAGGTTGATTTACAAAATAATCCTTCCAAGATTCAATGTATTTTGCTAATTTTAGATGCAACTAAAAGATTCACAGTTTTCTTTAGAAAACAGTAAGGAACGCAATATTATGTCCCTTCCTACCTATTTCCCCACTTACTTTCTTTGCTTTCCAACATTGGGGGTTTGCAGGATTAGATGATATAAATGATTATGAGTAAAGCCTATACATTATTCATTTTCTATGCTCAGATGTTTTGGAAGTATTTTTAGAGAATATATAGTTGGTCAAATGGTAACTCATTGTATACCTGAAAATTTTTTATCAGTACTTTATTTCATGCATGTACTTTAAAGAATTGAGCCACATTCAAGATGAATTATTGTCTTTTAATAATGGGAATATTTTATATGCTAAAGAATTTTAATATATAACACAATATAAGAAACTATGAAAATATTTCTATCTATAGTATTAATTTATTGACTCTGAGAAATTTTGAATTTATCTTGGATTTGCCAGCTCTAAAATCAGATGAAAGGCAAAATATCAATGTTGTATATTTTTATATAAAATAAGTAGGCTAATTAGGTAGTTGTTACATTATACTGTGCACTATAGACTAGTCAGCCACCTTTTATCTTCCACTTAACTTAAATTCATTAGGAAATACAGAGTCAGAAATTCCCTTTCACCAGTACTTTATATTGAGAAAGTTCTCCTAATGAATTCAATAGACTTTTTTTTAAATTTTATTTTTATAATTTTTAATATGTACAACTCATAGGAATTCAATAGACTTTTATACTTTAAAATTATTAAAAGTCAAACATGTGAAGAACTCTTAATAACCCCTTACTTATAGAAATCAAAACATAAAATAGTTTTTAAATGGATTCAAAGATATTAGAAGGAACACTACAGTAGTATAATATATTTGGAAATTTTCACTTCAAAATGCTTTCATCATAGCTAATTTGCCTGAGATTAATATAATGTGGTACAACAGTACAGTTCTTGTTATGGACTTAAGGTGTGAACATTATTTCTAGAGGTTTAAATAACTGAAAAATTACCAGAATTTTCTAATTTTCTAAACAGCCATTCCGAGAGAGAGAGAGAGAGAGAGAGAGAGAGAGAGAGAGAATGAATAACACTACAAAACAGGATTAGAACTTTCTACCACATTGAAATATTGAAAGCACCCTGAAAGGAAGAACTGTATCTATCACTTTTCACATGTATTCTCATAGTCTAGCAAAGTCCCTTACATTTAGTAATTTCCTTAATGAAATCAGAAGACCTAATTTCAAGTCCCTCTCATTTCAAAGTTGAACATCAAATAGACATGTAAAATATTCCAAAGTCCAGTCCTTTTGGTTACTGAGGAGAAGCTAGTTAAGTACAGGGTA